>ML098201.1:0-43321 GCA_003697995.1 Taxidea taxus jeffersonii | reverse complement strand
GTGTGTGTGTGTGTGTGTGTGTGTGTGTGTGTGTGTGTGTGTGTGTGTGGTGTGTGTGTGTGTGTGGTGTGTGTGTGTGTGTGTGTGTGTGTGTGTGTGGTGTGTGTGTGTGTGTGGTGTGTGTGTGTGTGTGTGTGTGTGTGTGTGTGTGTGTGTAAGATTCCAAGACCTTGCCATCCCAGTTTCCTCTTCATAGTCCCTTCACCTTCTGGAACCACAGGGCTCCAGGGAACGCCTGGAAAAGTTGTGATCCATATTCAGGCTCCTTCACTGGTGAAATCCAGACTTTATGTTTGAAGTGACTGGAAGGCATGGGGATGGATGTTCAGAGAGGCGCCATGGACCTTCTTATTGCTTCCAAGGCTCAAGGGGTAGAGACAGGGATTTAAAGTTGACAACATATCCTCCCATGATAGCCTTTCTTTCCTGCAAAGGTTACAGGCGCAGGGCCAGAAGCATTTGAAAACGAATGGTTGGAGGCACAGTTTTTTTCCCCAGTCTTGCTGGGCTTCTCTTGCAGGATTTCATGCATCCATTCATTGGTTTATTCATGTATTCATTCGTTTGTGAGCTATTTACTGACTTTCCCATGATGAGAAAGACACCGAACTCCCATTCTATGGGGCTGGAGGCTGGAGTGTGTACCAAAGTATATCAGACAGAGACCTTGTTTGGAAGGCGTTTACAAAAGGAGGTTAGATAGAAATGTCAATAAGGTAGGAAATGCTAAATGCAAAAATGGCATTTGCTAAACACTATGGGGTTCTGGAAGAGGAAGAAAGTATCTGCAACTCAACCTGCAATTTACCTGAGGGTCAGGTAAGGAATCATGGGGAGAGGGTTGGATTTGGACATGCGGGGATTGGAGAGAGAGCACGAAAGGGTGCTCCTGCTGAAGGAAGGCTCCAGCACAAAAGCGGGGGAGGTGGGAAAGTGTTTGGGGGAATAGCAAGCTCTTCATTTTGGCAGGGGCATGAGGTTACTGGGTACAAATGGAAGAGTTTCCTCTCACCCCCACCTCCACACCTTCAAGAATAAGGCATATGGAAGACAGCATCAGGCCTAAATCTTGTTTCAATTAGTACTACTGAGAAAAGGAGTTAGGGAGCCAAACAAACCACCACTGGTTCTGGAGTCCAGGGGACCCTGCCAAGGAGAGAAGCCAAGCAAAAGATCAACTTGAAGACTCCCTTCCTTGATGGTTTCCTGAATGGATTTTGATAACCACTCTGAAAAGGGCTGGCGACCCAACTCTCAACACAGACACCCTTGGCAAACCTAGGCTGCCAACTCTTTCTGGACATTGAAAGGCCTGGTTTCTCAAGTGGACTCCTTTCACAAACACAAGAAACAAGTTAACAGCAAGTGAACTGTTTCTTAGAGGAAGAACTGAAGCAAAAGCATTCCATTCTTTGGATCTAACACTGCCTTTCTTCTGGCATGAGGAAGACCTTGAGTGTGGGCCAGCTTAGAGGAAGGATGGGGAGAACACTGGCATCCCCAGGATGGCTATTGCTAAAATGTTTTCACAGGTTCTAGATGCTACTTTCCAGTAACGAAGTCTGCATAGCAGGGCGGACATTGAGCAACATAATGGGCAACATTTTTCAGAAAAAATTCATCCATGTTGTTGCATGTGACAGGATTTCTTTCCTTTATTTTTAAAAATTTGAAAAATGTTGTGGGATTTTTTCATTGCAGTAAATGAAAATATATATAGCGTAAAGTTGGCCATTACAACCATTTTTAAGCATACAGTTCAGTGGTAATAAATACATTCACATTGTTGTGCAACCTTCACAAACATCCATCTTCAGGACTTCTTCTGTCTTTCCAAACTGAAACTCCATACTTGTTAAGCAATGACTCCCCCTTCCTTCCTCACTCAGCCTCTGGAAAAGAGCATTCTACCTTCTGACTTGATGAATCTGACTACTCTAGTTACTTCATATAAGTGGAATTGCACAGTATTTGTTCCGTCATCACTGGCTCATTTCACTCAGCATACTGTTTTCAGTGATTATCCATTTGGTAGCTGCTGTCAGACCTTCCATCCTCAGTAATATCCCTTGATATGTTTATACCACATTTCCCTTCTCATTTCACCCATTGGTGTTCCCTTGGGTTGCTTCTACCTTTTGGCTCCTGTGAACGATGCTGCTGTGAACACGGGTAAGCAAGTATCTGTTTGAGTCCCTGCTTTCAGTTCTTTTGTGTGTATACCCAGAAGTGGAACTGCTGGATCCTATGGTAATTCTATTCTTAGTTTTTTGAGGAATCACCATAGTGTTTTCCATACTGATCCTGCCATTTTATATTCCAGCAACAGAGCATTAGACTTCTGATTTCTGCACGTCTTTGCAGAACGTAAGTTTTTCCAAAACTTGTTACTTTCTGCTTTGATAGTAGACATCTGAGTGGGTATGAGGTGATATCTCATTTTGATTTTTATCTGCTTTTTGAGAACATTTTTTATATAACATTTCTATAAGGATAAAGGTCATGACACAGGCTGAATGCTTTTTTACAGTATGACTCAAAGAGCGTATAGTCCAATGGATATTTTCATTAAGAATTAAGAGTGGAGATTTTATACAAAGAAATAGTCCCTGCATAGATCCCACACTTCCATAAAAATGGGGAAAAATTTTTTTAACCAAAAAGGAGCATGTTTGATATATTATATATGGCAGATTTATATTACCTTCCAGTAGTTGATCTACATTTCTGTCATTAAAACTGAGCTTTAAATGAACATTTGGCCACTCAGCTAAAAGCTGTTTCTTGTTAGTTGGGAGATGGAAAGAAATGGAAGAGCATCAGACTCTCACCACAAATAGGTATCCTACTATCACCTGCCATTAGATCACTCACCTACCTCTTGACTTAGTTGTGAGAAAGTAAATAATACAATAAATATTTCCTAAGCCTTCGAAATCTTACAGTATCTTTGAATACATTCTTTTAATTCATTCCATTACAAAACTGAAGCTCCTACTAATAAACTACTTCATTAAGTTCTTATTGTCTAGCTTTCATGATTATCACATTAGTCTTGGGTACTTCCAAAATTCAGTTTCTCACACCCCTTTTCTTGGAAAATTTGATTGTTTAGGATGGAACAGACCCAAGAATCTGTACTTTTGTTAAACACTCTAGTGACATATTAGTTGTTTGCCTCTGAATATATTGCTTTGATTATCCTTGCCCAAAGTATGCACATCTCTTAGGTCACTACCCAGTTAAAGAAAGGGTATTTTGACAAAGATGACAACAATTTAACATTTTAATGGATGAAATATTTATTATTTTAAATCACATTACTTTTCATGTTATCAAACATGCAATCAAGACATTAGTGTTTCAAATTACCATTGAATAATTGAACATAGAGAATTAAAAATCCTGAAATCACAGGAACTTAGAGTTGGAAAAAAATTTTCAAATTCCCTATATTTTGTCTTCTGTTCATAGGATGTACCTGGCAATCTATGAATTTCAGGCTCTGATTGAGAATATTCTAATTGTCTGTGGACTGTACCACAAAATGTGATGACACATTCACTGAAGGGCAGTTCGATCAATATTCAACAAGAACCAAAATGTAAAAAATATATATCAGACCTGTAGAGAAAGCAAGAGAGAGAGAGAGAGAAAAGGAAATTAAAGAGTTATAGGGAAGAAATAAAGCGTGCTACATTTAAAAAAAGTTAAGAAGGATGTTAATGGAAAACCTGGTGAAATCCAAATGAATTCTATAGATTAGTTAATAGTGATATACCAATGTTAATTTCTTAGGTTTGAGATATGTGCCAGGGTACTATAAGGTGGTAACCTTAGTGGAAACTGGACAAAAGACATGGAAAATTGGTACTATCTCTTAATTTTTCTGAAAGTCAAAAGTTATTCTAAAATAAAAATTTTATTTAAAAAAGTGATCTTTTAAACCCCTGGCTCATCTCATTGTAGACAGTAAATTCTACTGCTATAAATTTGATTGTTGGCTGCACAACCTTTTCTGTGGTGCAGAAATGTAGATAGTATGCATGGAGAATATAGTTTGGATGGATACATGATGATATCAAAGCGCTTCTCAACAGGGAGGATCTGAAGGTGGCACATGGTGGGGATGCTGTCCTCCACTGTGGAAGCAGTTGGGCTCAGCTTGCTCCTTGGGTGTGGCTCATGTCCTCGTGCCCTACTCATCCCCTATCGGGCTACATGACTCTTCCTACGTGCTCGGTTCTGACTCAGTCTTGGGACGCACCCCAGTCTGAGAGACGAGTTATTAGAGATGGTTTTAATGGCTCTCTGGAAACAGAGGCCAATTTGGGGGATTCAATGTGCAAGGATTTGTGAAAGGAAACACCTGTGAGAGAAAATGAGGAAGGAGGTGGGAAGGCTGGCCAGACAGTTAGACTGCAAACTCTTTCAGAGTGAAGGGGACGGGAAGGGAGATATGATGGGAATACTCAAGAATGCCCTGCTGCCCACGGAGGATATCTGGAGACTGTCATGGAGGTTATGAGACAAACTGGACCATCAGAGGAGTTCCTTTCTGGCACGAATGGGCCCATTATGATGGATTTCAAATTGCAAAGGTCAATTCAGGTTCATGCATGAGCAGGCCCTCTGCAAACAGAGGTCTGCAGGGGTCAGGATCATGGCCACCATGGAGATCTATCATTCTGCATCAGGGCTTAGGCATTATGTCACACTGGTTGCTAGTCTGCCCTTAGTAATTCACAATTAAGCTCAATGAATTGATTTCTGCCTTTGCACAGTATCAAGCAAAATTATAGTGAGAGCTCAAATACAAAATGACTTTAAGAAACAGGAACTTTGGGGAAAGGTGCAAGTGTGGCCCCTTATTTTTTACAGGCATCTTACCATTACCATCTAGTGTGCCGAGGTTATCAGTAACACGGATTTTGCCATCACTTTGTGATCACTATTGTGTGCTTACCCTCTTCCCCTGCAGAAAGTACATGGGTTGCTATAAGTTCTTCCATTGCTTGCACAGACTGGATCCCATTCTCTGGTGCACCATGCATTCCCAGGTGGAAATCGTGTACAGTCCACCAACTCAACAGAGAGACACAACAAAATTCGTCAGGCTATGAAATGCTAGATTTTCTTGAATCTCCCTCTGAAATACTACATATCAAACTGGAAAAATATAGTCTATATGTAGTTGTAAACAGTAACATGTATAACACTAACACCTAGAAAACAAACATGTATGTCCCTTAAAAAATAAGACATTATAAAAATGTCCTGCTATTACTTTGTTAAAAGGTCACAGAACTGGCTGTGTTTTTCTAATTTGATGACCACCATCCTCACTTCCCTTCACATCTTTCTACTTCCAAACTTGAGAAGAAATTATAAAGCTGAAGTTTTTCTGTTTATCATTCCCTTAGCTTTCCTGATAATTTTACAATGTATATGTGTGTGTGTCTGTGTATAAACATATAGATATAAATGCAATTTGTTTAGTGTTGACAGTGATGGTAATCTCCATAAATAAACAATCTGTGTGTGTATGCTTATATTATCTGCTTCTGAAATTTCCCTGTGACTCTGTTTATTCAGATACTCAAATATGTACTTTAATTTTCACCTCTCTGTGTATATATGGAAATTATCATATTCCATCCATCCTTGAAGTGTATATTTTTGCTGATTCACTTTTCCTTTTTATTTTGCTAAAATGAACACTTTACTATAAACACCATTTGACCTCTCTCAGATGCTTGTATGACATATTTGTGCCCTTTAACTGCATTTTTGTTTAATGGGATATGTACATTTTTATGTTGTCTAGATAATGACAAATGGTTTTTTAAGGATGCTATGTTTCTATTCCTTGACTTTAGTGTAAGAATACCACTGTTTCATTGTAATTTTTGAAAGATTTCTCTGTTGTACATTTGTTTGATAAATTTCACTGTTAAAATTTACAATAAAATAAGCAAAGTATTTTATTTTTTCCAACTTCCATCATTACTGACTTACCATAGGGTTGATTGTAGTCATAGGTGCGAAAGATGTCTCTGCAACCAACAAATTGATGTAATCATTAAAAGTGAAGATGAGGAAGAGGAGGAGGAGAAGGAGAAGGAGAGAAAGGAAGGAAGATGGAGGAGGTGGGGAGGGATGAGGGAGGAGATGAGAGATGAAGAGAAGAAGTAGCATGACGAAGAGCAGGGTAGGGAGGAGTAGGAAGAGTGATCTTTTTGGTAAGTAGAACCCATCTCTTAATAAACCTATGGGAATTGTTCCTCAACACTCAGCAAGTAATGAGGTGGGGCTTTGTGTCATTAACAAAACTAAACATTCACTGAATGCTATCAAATTTGGAAATATTTTGAAATCCCAATTATTTTCACTCTGTGAAATATAATTTGATGTATAATTTTTAATCATCCCTAATGCCCTTCTTTGAAGATAGCCTCTTTTTCTCCTTCTTTTTGTAGATGAGACATCTAAAACTGAGAAGACCCTGCTTTCGAGCATGTCACTTACGTATGAAGAAATCAATTAGCACTTAAAGAATCAGTTCCCTAATCTAAATGTGAATGTCTATCCAATACAATGCAGATGACTTATTCTGCAGTTCATGGTCCCCTTCAGCTCTAAAAAGATAACTTTTGCCAGAGGAGTCAACATGTCTCTCCTTCAAGGGCTGTTTTTGGGACCTCACTGGGTGATCAAGAAGCCAGAATATTAACCAACAGCAGACCCAGAAGGGATCATTCCTCTCCATGGTTTGCATTTAACAACAATGAATTTGACCTCCAAAAAGGGAAAAAAAAGGGCGGGGGTTTAGGTAATGTACTTTAGTCACAGATGGACAAACAACGAAGTTCTACCGCCCATTCTAACCCACTACTCTGTCTCCACTTGTCCAAAAAAGGAATGAGAAAAAGCAATCCACTAATGCAATTTTAAAAAGACATTTGTGGGGCACCTGAGTGGCTCAGTCAGTTAAGCAACTGACTCTTGATTTCAGCTCAGGTCAGATCTTAGGGTCCTGGGATTGAGCCCTGTGTCAGACCCCCCATTCAGCTGGGAGTCTGCTTAAGATTCCTCCCACCCCCACCCCATGCCCCTCTCCCCCAGCTCAGGCATGCTCATTTGTTCTCTTTCCCTCAAAACAAACAAATAAATCTTAAAAAAAGAAAGCTTAGAAGATACCCATACTGTGCCTCTTATCACTTTACCAGTTTAGAGGCTGCAAAGGAGCTCCTCCCTCCTGGATTGTTGCAGTGGCTTCCTGCATGTTCTAAGATATATTTCGCCTTGGACAGGAAATATCTCACCTTGAACTGGAAAACTTACTCACCAGAATAAAGAGGAAACACCAAGGCAATGATGAAAATACCTTTGATCCACGATGAGAGAAGAGACATGTTATCAAGTCTGTGAAAAGAAATTTTGGTGTGTTTAGAACACATGGCACATGGACAAATTTTCTATTTCCAGATGAGGGTTTCTGACTGGCAAAGTCCAAACTCCTAGAGTGCTTAATAGATTACTAATGAAGGTAGACCACGTATTCTTATTTTTCTTCCCTCAGCTCTCAGATTCAATAGGACATATATGTGAACAAAAGGGCTCCTAGAGATGTGAGAGTAATCCCAAGATAAGTCCTCTCAGCACATTCAAGAAGGAGCTGCTTATTCTCCCAGGCTTGGCACAGCTCACAAGAGGCCTGGTTGCACGGAAGGATGTAGGCCCTTTGGAGGCCCCGTTTTGCCACAGAACACAGAACGGTTATTTCTGGAAGGAGTGACCTGGAGCAGTCCTCCCAGTGATGCTCTGTGCCAGGGCCACCTTTGTGACAGTCCTCCTCACTGACCCGAGACAGAGATGGCAGTGGATGGCTCTAGGGACCGACTATGTCTGTTTTGCTCATCTGTCTCTCTTGGTCACTCCCACCCAGCAGAGGCGCCTCCTTTACTGACCTATTGGTGGGGAGCCTGATGGCACAACACAGACGATCGGTAGCAGACAAGAAGCTGTGGTATCATGTGCTATGTGTGGAAAAGACATCCTGGTTTTTTTCTCAGGGGGAGGCTGGGGACAATTTGATCCGATGAGTACAGAAGAATGAGATGAGAGAGCATAATCAGGGCAACTATAGATCCTAAGATAGGGAAAATACGTGTAAGCTTTCCAAGCTATTGAGTTGGAAAGGACAAGAGAATCAAAGCCAGCCAAGAAGAGCAGTTTGCTGAAGTGTAATTAGATACAGGCCAAGACCCTGGGCTTCACAACGCCAGAGCAGAGAATCAATCGGAGATTTGTTTTAGATTGAAACTCTCCTTACAGCTTCAATGTCAACTTTTTGTTTTAAGATAATTATAGGTTCAATGTAGTTGTAAGAAATGACACAGAGTGGGGCACCTGGGTGGCTCAGTGGGTTAAAGCCTCTGCTTTCGGCTCAGGTCATGATCCCAGGGTCCTGGGATCGAGCCCCACATCGGGCTCTCTGCTTAGCGGGGAGCCTGCTTCCTCCTCTATCTCTCTGCCTACCTCTCTGCCTACTTGTGATCTCTCTCTCTCTCTCTCTGTCAAATAAATAAATAAAATCTTAAAAAAAAAAAAAAAGAAATGACACAGAGCCCTCTGGCATCCCTGAGTCAGTTTCTCTCACTAGGAGCATCTTGTAAAACTAGAGGGCAAATTCCCAGCCAGGAATTGCTATGAGCTAGAGACCTCTGGTCCATGTCTGCTCTCCTACCAAGACTGTGCATCAGTTGTTTGTACACAAAGCCTGGGTAGTGGTATGTTGGAAAAACTCCCAAGTGGATATCAGCATAGCCAGCTTTGGAACCTAGCCTAAAGGATAGTAGGCACGAGAGAGACCAACTCACGGTGTTAATCCTTCCTTGATACATATGTGCATCCAATCATCATGGTGTATGGCTATAATTTACAGAATGTTATATGTCAGTTCCATCTCAATAAACCTAGAAAAAACTAAAGAAATCTCACAGAAACAAGACTAAGACCACATAGGGCAATGTCTTAAGTTAAATAAGCGGGTGACATTAGAGGCTTTGAAGAAGGGTAAGATATCATCAGTCATTGTCTCCCTAATTAACTAACTTCCTTCACAGTCTGATATCTGGAGTTTGGGCAATTGAAAGACTTGATTTCGAGTCTCATCTACCATTGAGTGACACACTGACACAATGTTTCGATATTCTAATATATAACTTCTTTATTTTAAATACGGGCATAACAATACCTGTGTCTTAGATGTCAGGGATAAAATAGTAACGCAGTTTGCATTCACAGTTGAGTGTTGGGCTTACTTTTGCTGCCCTAATGTAACTTGCCTTTTACCAGCAGTGGGAACAGCTAGCACTCAGGCAGGAAACTCAGAGGGTAGCACCATTCAACTCCAATTTAATGGAAGAATACAAAATCTTGTGAGTGCAGAAAGTGCTCCATTATTCTAGTTCAGTGAATATTATTCTTAGAGGAATTCTTTGAATTATTGACAGAGACACCATCAGAGGCTTCTGTAGCAGATCTGTTCTTCTGATGCAGGACATTTGAAGAAAATGGAAACTGAAGTCTTGAGTTAAAATTACTGAGAAGCCCTCCATAGCTCCCACCCTAGACTTCTCCTCTTGTATGTTCTCACCAGTAGAGACTATGAGCAGGAGAGGCAGCCTATGAATCCCAGCTGGCCACATGCATTTTTGTTTTCTGTTTTTTAAATTATTTGGCACAAGGGATGTTTACATGTATGAGTTGAAAGTTTCATGAAAAAAAAAAGAAGATATTCAACTTGCCTCAGAGGAAGGATAAGAAGACTGTATCTTTCAAATAATAGAGATATTAAGACAGAAGGAAGGAAAAAAATGAAAAGTGCCACTTCTCAAAAATGAGAAGTGCCCCAGTGCCACTGCCCCATAAATTGTGGGCAAAGAAATCTGCCATTTTGGACGATAACAGCAAGTTACCTGAATTTTGCCTGAACATGTAAAACACCAGCTGGACTGGTACATGAACTTCTCCTGGGTTGTAGAATAATGTGTGGGTATGTTTTTTTAAACTTCATACTGTTGAAAAGAGAATAAGAGAAGCCCACATTTACCAGTATTTCATGAAAGACTGAATTCTTCCAGTTCACCACCTGTTTCAGAAGAAACCAGGGATTTGATGCCATATGCCATGCTTTTGAAAGATGTCTCAGAGGGCACCTGGGAGGATCACTTGGTTAAGTGTCTGGCTCTTGATTTTGGCTCACATCATATCAGGGTTGTGAGATCAAGCCCCACATTGGGCTCTGCTCTGAGCTTGGAGCTTGCTTGGGATCCTCTCCCTCTCTCCCTCTGTCCCTCCTTGCATTCACTTGCTCTTTTTTTCTCTCTCTCTCCTAAAGTGGTGGTGGGGGGGTGGGGGGAAGATGTCTCAGGTAGTAACCAAAGAGTAGAATTTGATGATATAACACCCAGTGCTCATCACAAGTGCCCTCCTTAACACCATCATCCATTTAACCCATCCCTCACTCACTTCCCTTCCAGCAGCCCTCAGTTTGTTCACTCTAGCTAATAGTCTCTTTTATGGTTTGCTTCACTCTCTCTTTTTTCCCACTATGTTCATGTGTTTGTTTCTTAAATTTCACATATGAATGAAATAATACGGTATTTGTCTTTTTTTCTGACTGACTGATTTTGCTTAGCTTAAAACACTGTAGATCCATCCGCATTGTTGCAAATGGCAAGATTTCATTTCTTTTTGATGGCTGAGTAATATTCCATTGTAGACATACACCCCAACTTCTTTCTCCATTCATCTGTTGATGGACATTTGGGCTCTCTCCATAATTTTTCTATTGTTGATAAGGAAAGCCATCTTATACACCAAAGCCACCAAAACCTAACACAGATTGTCCCTTTAAGAAGTAAGGGCATAGGACAGTTGTGGCCGTCTTCTTTGCTCTTGCCACCTCAGCTAGCTGCACTATGTTGAGAAATCTCCTCTAAAGATCTTTGTGTAAGAGACTAGATGTAAGAGAAATGCTAACAACAAGGCAGTGGAGTTCCTTTTGTCCTGCCCAGATTTTGAGAACTTGCCTTCTACAGATGGCATCAAAGCTATTCAAGCAGCATAGAGTAGGGGAATGTTTTTGATCCAATGGGCACACGTGAATGGGGAGGGGAAAAACTGATGTGTAGTTAGTTATAGCTATGTACGATCTGTTCAAGCAAGGGAGTTTCACAGGCTCCAAGAAACTAGGATGAGAAACCAAGAATTTTGGAATCTATAATTGCTAAATACGACAGAACCTCAGTATTTTAAATAATTGCTAGATATGAGAATCACTGAGGAGCTTTATAATAATATCTGGGTTCATTCCCTGAGATGGTGATTTAATTGTTCTACATTAGACCCTGGGCATTGGTATTTGGCGGGGGGAGCATTTTTAGAAGAAACCAAGATAAATGTGTAGCTACAGTGGTGGGGGGGTATAACAGAACAAGGGATGTAGAATTACCTCTGGGACTTCATTTCATTTCCCACTGTTTCAAACCAGAACTTTTGTATTTAATAAAAACATTTTATAAACTGCTCTGCCATGAGTTTTATTTACTTACTATCTGTGGAGCTTATTTTAATGTCATTTTATATAAATCAGTTTATTCATTTGAAAAACACTGTATGATGCTTCTGGCATTATGTAAGTATTAATTTAAGCATATTTATTAATGGGAATTTATTTATTTCACTCCTGCTCAGAATGATCTAATTTTTTTCCATGGCCTCTAGAAGGAAATAAAAATCATTTAAATATGAAAATTGGTCATACAACTGGCTCTGGCCTGAATTTTTTGGTGCTTCTGTAATTACTGTCAGATCCCAGAAAAGATGTACCGAATCACAGAACCCATGCCCCTTACGGGTCAAGGTCTTTGTTCATATTATTTACTTGCCTGAAAATTTTTGTCCCCTTTCTTCTGTATATGGTAAAGAAGGATTTTTCCTACTCTCCTTCCCTTCCCTACTCCTGTGTCTTTCTGACTGTATCTTCCTATGTTCTCTTACTAGAAAGTAAACTTTTATGGAGCTGATTCATTCATTTCTCATCAGCTGTGGCAAGACTGTAGGCCTTGTACAAGAGGTTCTTTACCCTACCAGCCTGGACTGTCATTTGCTCCCAGATAGCTCTCATCAAACAGCCCTGACAAATAGAAAGCTTCAGGTGATTGGATGTGGTAGAGTTGATACTGTACAAGGTGATCTTCAGGTGGCAGTCTAGGGACTGGGACTCTTCAGGACAATAGTGATAGGGATAATGTAGAACAATGGATCACACTGAAGTCTCTTCCAGTCTTTGGGATTTTTCTAGCTATCCTCAAGAGACTTAATCAAGGAGTAGTGATGTCATAGGGAAGATGATATCATTTATAAATAAGTCAGGGGGATATAATCTAGGCAGCTAAATATATTCATCTAACCCTGGACAATTTCTTATCTAAGGGGATGCTTTAGCTAAAATTTCTATCTCTATCCCTTGAAAATCAATGCCTTTAATTTTTTGAAGTGTTCATAAACATTGAACTTAAAGTAAAACTAATTATTATTTTTAAAAAACTTTCACCTATTTTTCTCACCCTAGTCCCTCATGTTAGGCAAAAAAACCAATTGTGTTCTATATCCACAAATTTGGGGAAAGTCTAGAAAGCAAATAATCCCAGAAATCAGAAGCAACTCTGGAACTGACTTTATTTGTAGTGGAACAAATTTGAAAATAATGTAAGATGCATCATATCAGTAACACTCTTGCTGACCTCAGTGGAATGCCTGAGGAAATCCATTGCTTAAAAGAAACGAAAGTAAATTTTGAGGTTCCAGGTAATTTGGTTGCTGTCAATGCTTAGCATTTCCCTTCACGATTCAGATTCAGTTTTCCATTACTCATCCTGCAATCAAGTTAATGAAAGAAATTAAGGATCAAGAAATTGTGGCACCAACACAGAGAGCAAATGAGATTATTTAAAAATCACATGGGAAAAAAATAAAAATGAAAAATAAAAATCACATGGGAAAGAGCAGGTCTAAGCTTTGACTCACCTGTTTCACACAGTGCTTTGAGAAATTGTGGCTTTGTGCCAGTCCTTCCTTGACCCTGGGCCATGTGTCTTATGTATAAAATGAGAGAACAAGTGTCTCATGTTTCTTCCTGCTCTAACTTTTATGGCTCTAGGGCATACTTACCTTTAACGTTTATTTATTTCTGCAGGAATGATTTATTGAGACTTTAATACATCAACTATCAAAAACAAGAGAGGTATAATTTTAACCTCATTACTATCTTTATGGCTGAAACGTCATTGATTTTGAAAGCTGAGTCATGTAACTCTTAGCCACGTGTTCTCATTTTAAGCAGCCTTATAATTGTCATATTTTGTGTGGATGGACAAGCATGTGACCCATAAATGTTTGCCTGGCTCACCAAATCCATTCTCTAATACTGTTATTTAAATTAAAAATATGTTTTAATAGTCATGATTAAGTAATCCATGGGGTTCACAGTCCTAGTTATCCTCTGATACATTGTGTTTGCTGTCTTCAACTACAAGAAAAGCTCCATGGACGCAGGTAGTAATTCTGTGTGTTTTGCTCACCATCTTCCCTCCACACAAGCAATGCCTGGTATATATTGAAAGGTACATAAATATTTGGTAAATGAATGACTCAGTAATCAATTTATTCCTACTTCAAAAGCTGAATGTATCACCTTCTCTCAGAAAATGTCTGATTTGTTTCAGGGTTCAGTACCTTTCATGTTTCCTTGGACAAACACCCAAGGCACTATTGAGAGAAAACTACAGAGACACAGAGAAAAATGTTCTTTTACCCCCTTTCGATCAGAATAATACTTCCTGATACAAAGACAAAAAGAGTTATCTTAGTTATCTTACCTTTTGGCTTCATTGAATACACAGCGGTTTCCATAGGTTTTTCCATCAGAACCACAGACTGGCTTGTAGACAGGGGGACATTTTGTATTTCCAGCTGGGTTCTTGCTGCTGGTTTTTCCAGTCTGCAGTAACGTGAAAGACCAATAGGCAAATAAAGGGAACTCAATTAATTCTGATATTGTAGTTAAACCAGGAGTTCTTGCTAATTAATTATTGATTAAGCATTGCACTAAACCAATCGTTTTGTTAATCCTTTTATTTTAATTTAAATTACACAACAAAGCTGAAAAAAGGGTAGATTTTGCTCTGTTGTATAATCACAGCATACAGTATATTTAATTGACAAGCCTCAAACCAGATATGGATTAAATAGCCAAGTTGGGGAGCAAACCCTGAATTAATGCAGCTCCAGAGCCCCTCCTCTTATTACACATCAGACTGCCTCACTTTAATTCTTTGTAGGCAAGTCTTCCCTTGCCTGAGAAAACAATAATTATGGAAAAGTCATACTGGCAAATAACATATGTGGTTCTATATATTTTTTAAAGATTTATTTATTTGAGAGAAAGAAAGAGCATGCAGGAGAGTGTGGGGAGGGGCAGAGGGAGAGAATCTTGAGCAGACTTCCCTGTGAGCAGGGCTCCATCTCACAGACCCTGTGATCACGGACTGAACTGAAATAGAGTCAGACACTGACTGACACACAGGCATTCCACATGTGGTCTTAATTTACTGAAACTTTCTTTCATCTTATTGCATGAAAGAAAATGAGGCAGGAGATAGGATTGTGCAGAGTTAAGTACCACCTGAGGCACTAGCTTAGAAGGGAGTTACAGAATGACAGAAGCCTGTGAACAGAAAGGAGCTCGGAGAATAGAGATACTAAATGAAATTGTGAGGATCTTCAGCAGGAGGCTTCGTCTTCTTAGGACCAAGGAAGGTGAACATATAGCTCAGTCTTTTCTGACTCAACCCCCATTTTCGTTTCAATCCATCTCTTTCCTTCACACATGCTCTGAAATGGACAGGGTTAGCACACCTGTTTCCAAAAAGAATGTGACATGGGGAAAGCTTTAAGTGACATTGTAAACACTCAGAAACATGCTGGTGGCGGCAGTAAGTTGTGGATGGTGGGAGCGTCCCTGGAAGATCACTGCTTCATGCCAGCTTAGACATAAGGACCGAGAGGGACAGGCAATTTTCATTAGAAAGGGTGCCGAGAGAGGAATGACACATCTGAGGTAAAAAAACGAAATTCCCATTAAGATCATGAGATTGAGGGAGTGCTCTACCAAACTGTTTTAGATGGAGTAAGTGGAGTGCCCAGGATCATTGCTGAATGGAAATAGGAGGCTGGCAATTGGGAGAGAGAGAAACTGGCAAGTAAACTCGAAGCACAGCAGGACTCGAGGCAACACAGGAGTCATGGATGTACAGCTGTTTGCAATGATGTCTCGCAAACATCATCATTCACTCGTCTGACAAGCAGTCCAAGAGAACATATTGTATGCCTGTCTTGTTCCAGAATCTAGGGACACAGATTTTAAAAGAAATGGTACTTTCTTTAGAGGAGTTCATGTTCCAGTCAAACATACATACAATCAATTACAAAGCAATATGGTACATTCTATGAGAAAATATATCGATATTTGGAATACAACTACAGAACATCAAAGGGTTCTGCAAAATGTGGATGATGTGTGACCAAGAGTGACCTGAAATGTCCAATCATAACAATCATGACATGGGTTCCAATCATTACAAAATCCTAAATGCCATGCTCATGAGTTTGGGTCTCATCTTCTAGGCAGTATGGTGCCACTGAAGAATCTCCAGTTGGGCAGTGATAGGACAGATGAGATTTGTGATTTAGAAATGTCCCTTGAGTAGCTTGTAGATTATGGGTGGGATGGAGAAAGGCATGAATGTTAAATCTGGTGGGGATAGGGACTCAGTTCACAGAGGCCTGACCTTGTCCTTGTCCAGTATAGGTAGAAAGCCTGTAGAAGTAGAAGGGAGTGGGAAATGGAATGGAGAAGCATGACTCATCAATGATCAGAGATGTATATGGAAATGGCCACCTCCAGATTCCTCCTCAACTTGTTGAATCACTATCACCACAAAGTATCTGTCATTAGTACAGTATATTTTGTTAAATATTTCAAGTCTTGGAAAACAGAATGGCTGAGGTAAGTTTTTGTTTGTTTGTTTTTAAAGATTGATTTTTTATTTTTATTTATTTGTCAGAGAGAGAGCAGAAGCGAACACAGGCAGACAGAATGGCAGGCAGAGGCAGAGGGAGAAGTAGGCTCCCCGCCGAGCAAGGAGCCCAACGTGGGACTCGATCCCAGGATGCTGGGATCATGACCTGAGCCGAAGGCAGCTGCTTAACCAACTGAGTCACCCAGGCATCCCTGTTTGTTTGTTTTGAAGCAGACTCACTGCCTAGCAGGGAGCCTGATGTGGGACTCGATCCTGGGACTCCAGGATCATGACCTGAGCCGAAGGCAGTCACTTAACCAACTGAGCCACCCAGGCGCCCTGGCTGAGGTAAGTTAGGAGAGGGAAAAAATCAAAGAGCTGAACACTAACCTGAATCTCCATTATATTGGCATTCAAGGGGTTGCCTACATTTTTCTTTCTTCTTGACTGTAAAAAGGCCTTGATTTTCCTTGTTGGTTAGACCATCCTGGTCTTCTTTGTGGGTCAGATGACATTGAACCCCTTTGCTGGCTAGATGAGCCTGCACCCCCTTGCTGGCTAGATGACCCTGTACTCGCCTGCTGGCTGGATGATCCTGGCTTCCCTTGCTGGCCAGATGACCCTGGATACCCTTGCTGGTCAGATGACCCTGGACACCCTTGCTGGTTGGATGACCCTGGATGCCCTTGCTGGCTGGAAGATCCTGGTTTTCCTTGTTCATTGGAAGCTTCAGCATTCCCTTTTGGATTAGAGCCTTCTGAATTTCCTTGCAGACTCCCAGACTGATTGAGAATTCCTGGCCTTTCTTGTTGATTAAAATTTCCTGGTTTCCCTGGCTGGTTAGAATACCCTGTTTGTCCTTGCAGGCTAAATGTTGCTTGTTTTCCTTGTGTGTTGCTACCTCCTCGCTGATTAGATTCCTGTTGTTCTCCTTGATGGTTAGCTTCATTTTTTCTTTCAAGAATAAATGCAGGTTCTGGACCCTCCTGTGGCTTAAAAACATTTGTTTTCAAAATCTGGGTTGAAGACACTGGAATGATACCATAAGCACAAAAATAAAATAATGTTATTTAACTTCAAGAATTCAAAATCAACAGCATTCATCCCCAAAGGTAGTATGTATTTCAAGTCTCTTTGCTTGTTTTTAACCAAATCGCAAGACAGAAGCTTTGCATAACTTCCCATAACCTTAATGTTTTGATTCCTCCATTTTTTTCTTTTTAATTTTTTTTTTAAGATTTTATTCATTTATTAGTTAGAAAGAGAGAGAGAGAGAGCGAGCACAGGAAGACAGAGAGGCAGGCAGAGGCAGAAGGAGAAGCAGGCTCCCTGCCGAGCAAGGAGTCCGATGTGGGACTCGATCCCAGGACGCTGGGATCATGACCTGAGCCGAAGGCAGCCGCTTAACCAACTGAGCCACCCAGGCGTCCCTCCTCCGTATTTTTCTTAACTGTATTACATGGTTTCTAAAAATCATTGGCCCAAACAAGTCTGTCCCATTTCTAAATCAGTCTGAATTACTTGAGCTGAATTATCCATGTTTCCTACTACAAATTCCTTTTAATGATTTCCTGATTAATCGAACAGACTCTGAGTTATGACCATTTTAAACTTTCTCCCCATCACAGAACTCTTTCCTGTATTCCCAATCTCATGCTACAGAAGATGCTATCATCAATTTTCCAGACATAAATCCTGCCAGGCAGGCATGAGCCCTCTCTCCATATTCTTTTCTCCATCTCCATATATGCTTCCTGTAGCTGTTTTCTTCCCCCCTTGCCCCTGTTCCGAAGGCAGTGATTCCCTTCTTCTTCAGAACGTCAGCTTTATGTCCACCATTTCCCACGAGGGCCGTAGTATCAATCAATCAGCCCCACTCCATGGTGGTTATTTGTTTCTTTCTTTTGTGCTCAAACTACTGGAGGAGGTGGAAGATATTATGTGATTATTTCTTTTTTATTTTTTGTCACTATCCTTAATACCTAAGTTTCATAGCTCTTCTACTCCATCTCTCAAATTGATTTTGGAAGTTTATCCATCACTATATACATATATACATATCTTATACATATATATACATACATACATATACACATCATATATATGTAAGATAAAAACACACACATATATATTTGATAAATATATGTTTAGAATAGAATTTGAATAAATTATATATAAATATATTATATATTTAATATACATATTATATAATGTAATATAATATATAATATGTTATATTTAAAATATAAAATATATCACATATAATATATAATATACATTATATATTACATATATGTACATGTATGTATATGTAATAGAATTTGAATATGCATATATTCAAATTTATATATTTATGTACATGAACATACATATACATATATGTATGTATATATAATAGAATTTGAATAAATTATATATAAATATATAACATATTTAATATACATACTATATAATGTAATATATATTATAATATATGATACAATATATAATATATGTTATATTTAAAATATATATGATACAATATATAATATATTATATGTTATATTTAAAATATAAAATATATTACATATAATATATAATATATATTACATTATATAATATGTATATTAAATATATATAATATATTTATATATATAAATTTATTCAAATTCTATTCTAAAATAAGCAGGGATTAGACACCGATCCATAAACAATCCATAAATGAGTGGAATGTCTTTCTAGTTGTTGAGTGCAATGGAATTCTGTTGGGTCTTATGTTTCTTGTCCTTGGTTTGGTACAAGAGTGTTTCTTTTTGGTTTCCTCAATTTTTCTGTTTAATGGCTCTCTGTTCCCCCTTACTTTCTTAACTGGGGTTTCCTCAAAAGCTGTCTTCAGGCTTGCATTGTTTTTCTTCACAGGCTTCCTTGGTAATTTTTTCAATTTATATTTCCACAAGCATACACACTTGTACCTTCAGGTAAACTTGACTAAAATCAAATGCCTTGTTGATTATCATCCATTGAGCATGAAATGATATACTATATGGTTGGTGGTTAAGGTCTTACCCAAGTCTTACCCAGGTCAGGAGCTTGGCACTCAGGAACCTGGCTTATTAACTGGTGGTGTAGTGTGGGCTGGAGTATGTGGATATGATATAGCCATTCTTTCAATCTACCAAAAAAGTATATTTAAAGAGTCCTTACTATGCTGGAACTATAGTAAGATCTAGACACACAGCCATGAACAAGACATTGTTGTTGTGGTGGTGGTTTTTAAAGATTTTATTTATTTATTTGACACAGAGAGAGATCACAAGTAGGCATAGAGACAGGTGCGGGGGGGAGCAGGCTCCCTGCTGAGTAGAGAACCCGATGTGGCCCCAATCCCAGGACCCTGAGATCATGACCTGAGCCAAAGGCAGAGGCTCAACTCACTGAGCCACCCAGGTGCCCAAACAAGACATTGTTATTCTGCTCCCAAGAAGCTAGAAAGTCTAATAGTGGGTACAAACAAACAGACAGGTATTTACAGTAGTATGATCGATGCTCTAAGGTGAGAGGTAAATTAGACAATAGATCCAGAGTTAAGATTGGAGATAGTGGGGCATCATCTCTCCTTCCTGGAGGAGGTGACACATGAGAAGGATAGGCTATGATGTACTGTATGGGGACTAACATAACATAATAATAATAAAAAAGAAGGATAGGCTATAGCCAGAAAAACGGATAAGAAAATAATTATTTTCAGCAGTGAGATGAGTATAGGCATGAGTTGTAAGAACCAAACAGTGTTCCTTAACAGGCACTAACTTTGATAAGAAATCAATTAGAATAAAGAAGTGGATGAAATGGTAAAAACTAGATCAGCTGACCTATTTTCTTTGTTACTTAGGTTTGGTTTTTTAAAAGGTCATACAAGCAAATACGTTTAATTTCCAAGATATAAAAAGGTAAATAGTTAAAAACAACTTTCCCTTCCTTTCTTGTCCCAAAACACCTTGAACAAAATTACATTTACTTTGTAAATGTTCTTTGGTACTATTCCAGAGATGTTTTACATATTTACAAACATATTGGGGATATGTTTTCCACACACTTACTAACACATTGTACACTGTTCTACTCCTTATTGTCTCCCTTGACAGTACAATGAGGTTTCTCTATATCAGTACATATAGAGCAATTTTATTATTTTCCCTAAGGGCTGCATATTATTTCATTTGTTCAATTTACCATAATTTACTTAAGTGGTCTTCTGGCAATGAGTACCTATGGTATTTCCCTCTTTTCCTAGTACAAACGATCTAATGAATATCCAATTAAAATATCCTTGCTCACATGGCTAAATTTGTAAAGTAAAAACCGAGAGTGAAATTTTTGAGTAAAAAACAGAACTCAAATATCAATTTGTGGCTTAACCATGGTTTTCTTTTTTTAAGTTAAGCTTTCACAAAATAATTATCCTCAGTTATTATTTAGTATTTTTCTCTTCTGATTTTACAAACTAAATACACTCTAGGCATTGCATTATATTGTAACAGTCATATTCCTGACCCCTCTCTTTTCTTCACCCTCCAAATCCACAGAATCACCGCATCTGGTATTCGTGTACTTTCTTCCATCAACAAATGCTTACTCAGTACTTATGAAATGTCACCTGGCAAGGCAATGAAGTTCAAAAGAGATATGGTACCTGCCGTTAAGGAACATGTATGTTCTAGAAGGGATTTTATTGATGTGCATTTTTCCTCTAAAATGTATATAATCATAGTAAATACATGTATAATATACCTCTTTTCTCTGACACATATATTATAAAAATATAGAATGTCTGTGGGGCGCCTGGGTGGCCCAGCAGGTTAAAGCCTCTGCTTGCAGCTCAGGTCATGATCTCTGGGTCCTGGTATCGAGCCCCGCATCAGGCTCTCTGCTCGGCAGAGAGACTGCTTCCTCCTCTCTCTCTGCCTCCCTCTGTGCCTACTTGTGATCTCTATCTGTCAAATAAATAAATAAAATCTTAAAAAAAATAAAAATATATGGAATGTCTGTGTCTTTTATTATCTTGAGATATTTACAACCCTACCTGGAAATTGCATCTTTGGAAACAGACCATGTAACTGGATTGAGGTAAGGAATGGAGCTCAATGACAGGCACCAGAGAGCTCAAGTGATGGTAGCTAATATCAGTGCAAATGCGATCCTTACGACAGCCTCTAGGAATGCATGTTTCATTTTATAAATGAGAAAACGGAGATTAAAAGATTATGTGAGCTGCCCCAAATGACATAAATAGAAAATTGAAAAGCCAGGGTTAGAACCCATTTCTCTGTGACGACATAGCCCTAGATCATCACACAAAACCATATTTTTAATGGAACATGAGTTTGAGAGTATTCACAAACTCTCATAATCCCTTTAGATTTCATTTTCTTTCTAGTGTAATGTATTGCATTCCATTCCCCTGCCTCTGCTTCTCTTCAGCCGCACAAGACTATTATTCTCTGTTGTCTTACCTTGTCCTTACTTTTATGCCTTTGGTCTGTATTTATGCTGTTGGCAATGAACGTCTTCCTTTTCTCTGTCTAATGGACATTTGTCATTTTAACATTTTCTGACAAAGTATTGCTAAGTTACTCAATGTTCCTAATTCTTTGAGAGTTGAAGGAAAGTCTTCAAATGTAACTTCTCTTACCTGAGAACATGGCCATGAACACGAAGGGGAGGAAAATGAAAGCCTTCATGTTAGAGTCCGCTGTTTCCGAAGCCTTTGTTGGATGGAGTTAAGGGTAACTCTTCAGTAGATGCTTTCTGAATAAACCATCCTGATCACCATCATGTTATATATTTGAAAAATCCTCCACCCTAGTTGCTAAACACTGTCACTTTGTATAAAAAAATTACAGAGTAACTCTCACAAACTGGAAGGTGTTGCTTCTTGAGTAGATTACCATTTTTAAAATTAGCTTTACACCCCAGCTCCCATAAATATCCAAAATGTAATATGCTTCTATGAGAAACCTATCTTACAGAAAGGAATAAAAATGGTGAAATCCATCTGGGAGAGTGGTAAATTCAGTGCTCAATATTTTTTTTTTATTGTTAAGAGATGACTCATCTTCAGTCAGTACTATTACTGACCTTGTAAATTTGTATGTCCACAACAGACATTCCCATGACATTTTCCCACAGATAAATTATGTGCCAATTATTTACCTCAAATTATATTTTAAAAGCCAGTAAAAATGCATCAGGTATTGGTCATTAAGAAGTGATGAATGTTTCCAGTGGGAATGATGATGTATAATGTATTTTTATGAGGAAACAAAAAACAAGAGATCTTCTGTTTGACAATAACATTGCACCATTGACCTTTTTGCCTTAAGCTATTATGCCAAACAAGCTCATGTGAAAATCATCTTGAGATTTTTAGTTAGTCATAAAGTCAATATTAGGAAACAGTGAAATATTATGTTCAAGGTTGGCTGCCCTATATAAGAGAAATTTGAATTAATTGAAGCCTGTCTAAAGCAGAATGACCTTGATAAAATGGGATCTAAAAAACACATAGCAGAAGGTTGGTTGATTGTAGCAGAAAACGTAAGCTTGAGTAAAGACAGACTTAGGAGTGATGTTGCCATTGGATTCATTATGTGAAGGGCATTAGCATGGAGGAGGAAGGTACTATGTGATCTGTATAGCTTCAGATGGCAGAATTCATCCCGATATAAGGAAGTGCAGGATAAATATTTTTGAATTCTAAAGAAAATTTCAGCTTTGGGAAGGGAGGTAAGATAGGCAAGTCTTACAATTCCTTCTAATTCTAAAAAGTCTTCAGATTTAGTGGTTCTGGATTGCGTTTGATTTTCACTTCAGCTTCTTTTAGAAGGGCAATTTTGAAAGTGATGAGTGATTTCTTTTAACCAAGCCAGCAATGTTAGGGCATCAAAAAGGACAAGTTTTAAATTTTTCTATAGTAAAAAAGCATGTTTGTTTTCCCTCTCCACAATTATTCTCTGTACTGAGATTCAGTTGAATGTCAGAACAGGCTCAGTGAATCAGAAGCCTGATTATATGGAGATATCTATCTATCTATCATCTATGTATCTATCTATCTATCTCCATATAATATACCCCATATTATTAATATACATATTTGAAGACCAGGTAAATTTAACCAAAATTTCATATGGCAAGTTCCAAAACACAGACAAGTTGAAGGAATTGTGCAGTGAAAACCCATATAACACTACCAGGACTCTTCAATTAATATGTTGGTACACTTGCTCTACAATGTATTGATCAAAATGGGTAAATCTGATACAAGTTATTTTCATATCCAGATACTCATGTAGAGACCTTAACTCAGTGAATTCCCAAAGAGCTGCATTTGCATTTTTACCTAAACAATTGCTTTGTACATACTTAGTGCCATCGGCTGGTCTACCCATTCTTTTCTCCTAGCTATGGTGTTACCACATTTCAGAATAGCATATGTAAAAAACAAATATCATGGAGTGCTTTATAACAAATATCATGTGAGGGTACTGCAGCAAGAAGATGAAGTCTCATGAAACGTCTGCTCCAAGGTCTTGGAGACCCTTTCACTAATTAGTAGAAGCCATTGTTGGTTGCGCTGAGTAAGGCAGTGCTTTCTCTATGTCACTGTTCTCCAAGCCATGCCAAAAGGTGTTTTGGATAATTGCTTTTAATCCTCTAATTTTCTTAAATGGAACATTTAATATCTTCTTTAATGATGGGAATCCTCCCACCTTTAGAATTTTCTACCATTGTCATCTTCCTTTACAGTTGGGAATCATGTCAAAATTTTGTTTTGGAGTAGGCTCACGAAATGAGGGCATGACCATGTACCAGTGAAGGCGAAGGGTTGTCCCACATATCTTGGAGTGGGATTCTACGTCAAGGCTACTTTTGTAGTGTTCTTCGTATTTGGGTGGAAATAACAAGAGTATAAGGGTCAGATGACCTGAGGTGTCTGTCACTCCTGATTTTAGCTGTGTAATCTTATGCAAGTTAATCTCTCTGTCTCTTTGTCTCTCCATCTGCCTCTTTTCCTATCTCTCTTTCCTCTTAGTTCAAAAATCATGATAATAATACCCTATTGAAGGAGTCCAATTTTGCAAAGTATTTTGTTGTGGTTTGGAAGGAGAAAGTTCGTTCCTGAAGTTTAGTGATCTCGGTTTCTGATTGTGAGCTGTCTTCCAGCATCCCGTGTCCAGTTACCTGATTTAGACCCATGAAGCCATCTGTCATGCAGCTAAAGGGAAGGAAGTTTTGAGATCCTTATTAGCTCTCTTCTGAGGAATACTTTTTTTTTAAAGATTTTATTTATTTAGTTGACAGACAGAGATCACAAGTAGGCAGAGAGGCAGGCAGAGAGAGAAAGGGGGAAGCAGGCTCCCTGCCAAGCAGAGAGCCCGATGCAGGGCTCGATCCCAGGACCCTGGGACCATGACCTGAGCCGAAGGCAGAGGCTTTAACACACTGAGCCACCCAGGTGCCCCTCTTCTGAGGAATATTTTAGCCACTGTGTTTCCTTTCAATTCTTCCTTTGGGGGAATGGCACATGGCAGGTTTTGTTCTTTGAACCTCACATGTGTAAAGATTGAGCACAGTACAAGATGGAAGGCGGCAGCTACATAGCATTCACTAGAATATTCAGACATAGATGCAAATAGGTTGAACTGAATTCAGCAGAAAAGTGGAATATTTGGTTTGGTTTTTGAAGTATAATTCATATGGCATGGAAGACATAACATCTCTTAAATTCAGAGTCATGTTGCTGAAACTGTCAGAGGTAGGCGTGCAGTCCGGTTACCAAGTCTCAGTTCACAATATTAAGAAAGAGCCAAAAGAAAAAAAAAGAAAGAGGCCAAAGCTCAGGCACTAGGTAATCACTAACTAAAGGCCCTTTTCCATTTCTTGGTTGACTTATTAATTGGTCATTTCACCCAATCTTTGCCCACGTAGAGGCGTTAGTTTCAGAACACAGAGTCCTGCAGGGTAGCAGATGCTTGAGATAGAATCTTGGGTAACTTCTCTGCTTTGGGTGTCAATTTCTTCATTCAGCAGACAGTGCTCATCAGTTTGATACAAACTGAAATAAATTCAGATATATTTAATTTTATCATTATCTATTGAGGTGATGCATATATCTGATACCCACACTAAAATGTGCCATTAATGTCACCTATTGTTATTATACCTGTGGGAATATTTGGGATTAGAACCATGACTCTTTCATGTATTTGTTAATTTCACATTATATACAGTTACATACAGATATAACTGGCCACGTTTATTGTACATATATTATGAGCATATGTGGCCATTTATTGTCTGCGGCCCCATCAGATACAGACGGCCTGTGACATCTTACACCATAACATACGTAAGGCTGCCTTTTAGACCTTTTACTAAAAGACTCAGAAACCTTGAAATTGTGAGCCCAGGCTATGTGCACCCCCACAATTTCCCACAGGAGAGAAAACAGATTGGCCAAGGACATAAAGTTCGTTTGTTCACAAACCATCTCTGTCACACCAGTATACTGATTCACTGGTCTTTTCAAAATATTTGGCTTCCAAATTGTATGCCCTATATTAAGAATAACAAACATTTATTAAAAACACAGGACTGGATTCTGTGCCAAGAACTTTACATGAATTATCTCATTCAATTCTTAAAACAATCTGTTTTATAGATATTGTCTCCATTACTCCAATGAAAAAACAGAGGTTGTTATGGAATTTTGTGACAGAGCCCATCTTCTAAAATTTCTCTCTTAATTGCTATAAAATATCTTCTGCCTGGATTAAAACTCAAACAACATGACCAACCCTCTCATCTAGATTGGGTGCCCCCTGCCTTCCCCTCAAATAATAATAAAATCTAAAAAAAAAAAAAAAATCCCTCCCCCAATTGTTCTCTATTGATAGAATGGGCTGCTTCTTTATTGTGAATTTTCCAAAACCAAGAGTACTTGATGAGGTGCTTGAAACTGTTGTGACTTAAAGTGAGATAGAGAGCTCATATGCCATCAGGAGCCAGGAGCTAATGAGAACGAGTTGTGGGGCCCTGTGGGAATAACTCATCCAAAGAAATCAGAAGTTAATCATTGTTGTTACTAAGGAGCATGGGCACCATGTCAGCAGGTCCTCTCACTTTCCTAGAGTTTCTAGAAATCCAGTTTTTTTTTTTTTTTAAAGATTTTATTTATTTATTTGACAGGGAGAGAGAGCAAGCAAGCACAGGCAGACAGAGAGGCAGGCAGAGGCAGAGGGAGAAGCAGGCTCACTGCCGAGCAAGGAGCCCGATGTGGGACTCGATCCCAGGACACTAGGATCATGACCTGAGCCGAAGGCAGCTGCTTAACCAACTGAGCCACCCAGGTGCCCCGAAATCCAGTTTTTTAATGTGCACTTCTTTAGTATTCAGATATTGATATCTACGAAAAGAAGTGACTGTGTGTGGGCTAAGAAAATCCTGAAGCCTTGTTTTCCATTTGTTGGAGACCTTTTTGCTTTAGCAACAGTGTGCTGAAAAGTATGTGATACTGCCATTCTCTGAGTGCTGATCTTAGTTTTTCCACATACTCAATCTGAGACTTTGGAAACAACCTTCTCTAAGATGTCATTTTTCACAATGTTTCTGGATATTTTCTTCAGCTTTCTCCCCTTTTTCTCCTTCCTTCCTTCCAAAATACCAGCAGCATCTTTATTTGAATGCCAATGTTTGTCAACCATTAAATTGACTGATTTTTCATTATACAATTCAATACAAGAGGCAATCTTCAGTTTGTATGCAATGTGACTCTGAAAAAAAGACTGGTTGGAAATCCTTCCTGCTTGTAGTTCAAAAACACTTCTTTCACAAGAAACTCATGTTTTAAAACTATCTTTATACATGAATTGCCCCATTAATATGCCTGGTACAGGTTTAGCTTGAGAGGCTTTTTTTTTTTTTTAAATTTAAATTCTAGTTAGTTAACATAAATGGTAAAATTGATTTCAGGTCTGGGTTCGAAAAGTGTAGTAATACTCTATGCCCGGTGTTTGTTTTCAAGTGGTAGCATTTCAGATTCAGGTGGTCTAACTAAATCAAACAGGTGGCTCCACTGTGACCTAAAAAGAACACCAATGGGGGCACCTGGGTGGCTCAGTCATTAAGTGTCTGCCTTCGGCTCAGGTCATGATCCCGGGGTCCTGGGATCCAGCTCAGCAGGAAGTCTGCTTCTCCCTCTCTCTGCCCCCTGATTGTCTCTCTCTGTCAAATAAATAAATAAAATATTTAAAAAAAGAACACCAATGGCGAAAGTCTGCCAAGTAACTTTTTTAAAGAAGATTTTATTTATTTATTTGACAGAGATCACAAGTAGGCAGAGAGGCAGGCAGAGAGAGAGGAAGGGAAGCAGGCTCCCTGCCGAGCAGAGAGCCCGATGTGGGGCTCGATTCCAGGACCCTGAGATCATGACCTGAGCCGAAGGCAGAGGCTTTAACCCACTGAGCCCCCCAGGCGCCCCTCTGCCAAGTAACTTTATTCAAGCTGTCCTATATGCATGGTAACAGGTGGGAAATACCCACGAAAGATAGTGAGTAACAGAGACCAAATCTTTTGATGCCAACGACAAATGGAGCACTCTTACCTTGCAGGGTCAGAGGAATCAACATTTCCTGATGTGTTTGAAACCAAGCTTTCCATTTTTTTTTCCTGAAAGAAAAGCGATGGTGCTCAGAATGAAACATATTGGAAATGGGTCCAGCCCAGGCTGGATGTACTGGGAAAGGATACTTACACTTTCTAGGTCTCCTTGGGGATAATTACTTTGTCTTATTCTAATTAAGAGCTGTCTGTACAGTACTTAGAACAGGAAAGGCTTAACCAGTACCTTCCCAGGCCCATTCCCCACTGGCCCAAACTAAGTGTGCATTTCTAGAAGCCGTTTCTATATGCTTACATAGCTGCCTTGCAGAATTCACAGCCATTGAGGTTAAGTTTGCCCATCAGAACCACACACTGGTTTTTGGATCTTGAGACAGGATTTTCTATCTGTAGCTGGTTTCTCATAGTTGCTGCAAAAAAGCCTGTAATTTAAATGAAATGCCTTTTTTACTTCATGAGTAATGCCGTTGACATCATTAGTTCCCTCATGGAACGAATAGATAGGCTAAATTTATGCTTAGACATTCTTTGAAAAAGCACATATTTTATTATACCAATGAAGATATATATTGAAAATAGAAAGTAATAGAAGTTACATGTTGTCTGAGCACCCAGAGATGTCCTTTGCAAGCATTTGTTGTTCTATTTTTTTTTTAAAGATTTTATTCATTTATTCGACAGGCAGAGATCACAAGTAGGGAGAGAGGCAGGCAGAGAGAGAGGAGGAAGCAGGCTCCCCGCTGTGCAGAGAGCCCAACTCGGGGCTGGATCCCAGGACCCTGGGATCATGACCTGAGCTGAAGGCAGAGGCTTTAACCCACTGAGCCGCCCAGGTGCCCCAAGCATTTGTTATTCTTGCCAATTCTTCTGTATGCATTGCATTTCCAGTTTTATATTAAAAATAGAATCACACTGTATATATGCCCCATCCATTCTTTATCACTTTACCTTTTCTGTGCCATTATGCATATCCCGGAAAGCACAGTTTTTGTGGTGTGGTGCTCCATTGTAAAGATGCAAAATGATTTATTTTACTAATTCCCTATTGTTGTATATATATATTTTTAAAATAATCAAATTCTCCTTTTATTTTCCTTCTTATTTATCATGATTTTGTTTTAAAAGATTTCTCTTTTTGCTATTTAGCTTCCCTTTTAATTACCTTTTGCATGATTCCATAAGGAAATCAATTTAATTTCTTTACTGTGTACTCAATAAACATTGATTGAGTGCCAACCTTGTGCCAGTGAGTTGAATTTCCCAGGTCATCTAATTAAATTTCTAGTGAAAATTCTACAATCAAATTTTTTCTCAAGAAAGTAACTGTTGCTTAAAAAAGAGTTGAGATTAGGAGATAAGACAAGTACATGTGATTTTAGATTACATCCCATACTAGAATGATGGTATTTTGGGGACAACTGGTGAAATTTGGATAAGATGATAGATTAGTTAACAGTTACATGTTAATGTTAAGATACTGATTTTGATGACTGTGCTAAAGTTATGTAAAATAAGATGGTATTTCTTCAAACTATTTTTATTGTTTTTTTCTTTAAATCAAATTATCTCAAAATGAAAAGGTCAAAAAATAATATTTATTAAAATACTTATTAAAATATTTATTAAAAATAAGTAAATAAATTAAAATACTTATTAAAAAATAAGTACAAAGAAGTCCATTTAGACTGCTCCATCAGCATATTTTAAACTAAGTTTTTAGGTTAGATATGTAGATGAAAAAAGGCACATCTCAAAATTTTTGTAATAGGCTAAGTTTTGGAAAGTAGAAATTTCACATGGGATAGTCTTACATTTTGCATTACATTCACATTACATCATATTTCACGCTGAATAGTCTTCTTACATATTCTCTATTATTTGCTGAATCTTTCATTCCTTTTTAAGCTAGGATTCACAAAGGAGAGAAAACATTTTTTTGACCTTAAAGAGCTCATGCCCTAGTAGAGAAGACTATTTGTGAAGGGTAATAAAATAAGATAAATATTGAACTGAGTACATTAGTAAAATCCAACAGAAATACAGGTGAGAAAGCAATGAATCATTGGTGGGAACAATATATAGAAATGACTTTGCTGGTGGAAGATTTCTACATATGCAGGGCACATGAGAGGAGGTGTAAGAGTCCTTTGGACTGAGAGAACGGGCACACTTTAATGATGGCGCAGACAGTAGCTGGCGGTTGTCTTTCAGATAAAGAGTAGCATCAGCAAGGGCATTTGAGAGGTCTTGGCCAGCGAGAGACTGTGGGCCATCTGGTATGGGCAGTGCCCTGGTTCCCGGGGAGTAAAGAATGAATGAGGTGAAACATGGACATTGCCCACAGATTGGAAATGGACTCAAATGCAAAGCTAAAGAATTTAGATATTACCTTCTAAGTAGGTGAAAAGTATCTATGATTTTAAAATAGAGGATCAAGTGACAGAAGTTGAACATTAGGGGTGCCTGGGTGGCTCAGTGGGTTAAGCCTCTGCCTTCAGCTCAGGTCATGATCTCAGGGTCCTGGGATCGAGCCCACATCAGGCTCTCTGCTCAGCAGGTAGCCTGCTTCCCTCTCTCTCTGCCTGTCTCTCTGCCTACTTGTGATCCCTGTCTGTCAAATAAATAAAATCTTAAAAAAAAAAAGAAGTTAAACATTAGAATATTCTTTGGTATCAATGTGCAGGATATTTGTTGAGTGGATTAAATTTTCAAAAGCACTGAAATTTTTCCTTATATCCCTTTATAAACATTTTGTGAAAAATATTTAATATTCAATTCGAAAGGCAAAATTATAAATGTAACTTAGTTATTAAAATGTAATTATAAAACATCATTTAATAATAACTAATTTGTATTTAGCATTTATTATGTGCTAAACAGTCTCATGGGCTGTATACAAATTAACTCATAATACTGAAGTAAGTGCTATTATTAGCTGAATTTTATTGATAAAGAAACCGAGGCACAGAACACTGACATAAGTTACCTCAAATCAAACATTTACGGAGTAATAGGGCTGGAATATGAGCCTATATGTTCTCTTCCTCAAAGGTCATATTTCAGTAAATAAGCTAAACTTCTTCACTGTATTTTTTTGTATTTGGAGGTATATATCCATTTTTAAATATAGGTCTTATTATTATTGTTACTATTATTTGTATTGTAGACCTCAAGAACTTTGATCCTGTAATTATTATTTGCTAACACAAACTGCCAGCGGATTCACTATTTATGAGTCTGGCATAGACTCACTGTGTATACTCAAGTATGCTTGCTGAAATTTAGAGCTGTGGTTCTCCAATTTTAACGTGCCAAAATGACAGGGGGCTTCTTAAAATGAAGATTCCTTGGCCTCAAAATCCCTAGATGTCCTAATTCAATTGATAGTGTCATGTGAATGTGTAAGGAGCAAGAATGGAAGGTACACAGATCCAGAGTTACTGGATGTCCTGACTTGCTTGGGATACTCTCTGTTTTCTAATTATCTTCTTGCTAGAACTATTATACACAGTACGCCTACTTCCAAAATTATCCTGATTTGGAAAATAAATGATATTCACCCCACAGTTTTTTTTTTTTTAAAGATTTTGTTTATTTATTTGACAGACAGAGATCACAAGTAGGCAGAGAGGCAGGCAGAGAGAGAGGAGGAAGCAGGCTCCCTGCTGAGCAGAGAGTCCGATACGGGGCTCGATCCCACGACCCTGGGATCATGACCTGAGCCAAAGGCAGAGGCTTTAACCCACTGAGCCACCCAGGCGCCCCTCACCCCACAGTTTAATAAATACTGCCTATAAATGCCTTCTATGGAAATGTGACATCTGACTACTTTAAGGAGGATGAGAGGTGAGGATGGGATCTGCTCCAGTCATGATGCTTTGTCTACGTCAGTGTGTCAGGCCACCATTCCGTCTTCTCACCAAGCTAGCCAAATGAACTCTGAAGGTCTTAACAGAACAGCCATGTACCCTTCAGCTCAAGCTCTGCTATTGTTGTAAGGCAACTTCTTATGATTGAAGAGGACCCGTGGGAGAGTGCATGCCTGAGAACTTCCTTGGCTTACAGCCTCTGCAATGAGAGAACACACACTGACAAATCACAACAGCTCAGAAGAATCTCAGAATTTAACAGCTAAAATTATCCTTGGTGATTGTCTCTGACAACTATCTTACTTTATGGAGGAAAAACTGAGGCCCAGAGAAGGGAAGAAGATTGCTCAGGACACACAGCCTGTTAGCTACAAAACGGAACTAGAGGCCAGATTACAAATGCCCAGTACAAAGCTCTTTTCCCTATATTTGCTATTTATTATTTATGTGTCTTTTATCCAAGCGTGTGGCTCACTTCCTTAAGGTTTATCTTAAAACTGAGCTATTCCTGAAGAGAGGAAGGCACAGTCTAGATCTATTCTTTATCAAAGAGGCGTATATTTAACCAGAAAAGAAGTTGAGAATTCCAAAATTCTGAAGTCATTCGATTACGGGATAACCAAGATAACTGGCAAACAAGTAGTGACATAATAATAGAATATAAAAGAATTTTAAGAACACTTAACAAAGTCATATGATTCACCAGCATTCCCATTAACACTAACAGTATCTACCATGTACTTGGAAGATTCCTATGTTTTAAGCACTATATTAAATCTTATATACATTAAGTCATTCCAATAATCCCAGAGAGAAGGAAGTTGAGTTCTGGGGCAAATTACTTATCTAAGGACATACATTTTGTAAATGGCTGAGCCAGCATTCAAACCCAGGTCTTCCAGACTTTAGAGCTAAGGTAGTTAAGCATAATCTTTTATTGAAAGAAGTCTTAGAGCAGGTAAAGTTCACACTCTCTATTTTTATGTGATGAGTTAGAAGCCAGAGAAAAGGAGTAAGTTGCTCCTTATTAAAAAAAAAAGATAGGAGCATAATGAGGATTGGAAGTGAAATCTTAGCATCCCAGTTGTGGGCACTTTCTACTTCTCTCTCCAGGAGTCTCTCTTTCTAATTATCTCTCTACTTTGTTTACCTACAGGGTGAGTAAGAATGACTCAGCTTTCTGTAAAATGAAAGCTTCTCAGGAAAATTTTGGCAGTTGAACTCCTTAGATAAGAATTTCTTTTTTTTTTTTTTTTAAAGATTTTATTTATTTATTAGTTAGAGAGAGAGAGAGAGCGCGAGCACAGGCAGACATAGAGGCAGGCAGAGGCAGAGGGAGAAGCAGGCTCCCTGCCAAGCAAGGAGCCCGATGTGGGATTCGATCCCAGGACGCTGGGATCATGACCTGAGCCGAAGGCAGCTGCTTAACCAACTGAGCCACCCAGGCATCCCTAGATAAGAATTTCTCAAAGGTGATTTTAAATGAAAATTTCTGATTTCACTATAAGTTGTTTCCTTGAGGAATGAAGCTTCTGCTATTAATTGTGCTCTGCTAAGGGGAACACAATTAATTGGCCTAGAACTCCTAGATTACCCACTCGAGGCCCACGTGACCAAGGACAGATCATCTCATCCTACGAGATGTTAACACTATTTTTACAATAGGATAAAACCATCTCTTGTGTAGCATTGTACTGATAAAGTAGTTAATATGAAAATAAAAGTTCCTTCTCAATTAAAAATGTGATGGCAGCTACCATCATTAACCATCCTAATTATCATCATTATCAATGTCATCATTAACATCACATCACATCACATCACATCAAGACTGCTGACACTAAATGGTCTGGTCCAGAATGTCTTTTCTCATATATATAGTACTCACTTGCAAAGACAATCAGATAGGCCATGCTGACCAAAAGCAGAAAGCCATCTGATGGTTTCATGGTCGGTGAGGTCTGCAAGGTCTGTAGGAAAAGTGTTAATAGAGTCCACCACCATAGATGTTCTATGGGTTGTATTTTTAAGTGAATTCATATGTATGTATTGAAGTATATACATTTGTCAACCAGCCAGATTCTTCACCCTGATTGTGTAATCTATTTTCCCAGTGATTAAAGACACCAGAAACCAAAGAAGAGTATTTCACGCCTTTTGCAAACAATCAGGGTTAATGGCCAAAAGTGATGTTTGGGCAGAATGAAATGAAGTCTATGTAACACACACAGTTGGCTCCCATCAGTAGCACACGGTGATAACTGCAATCAAGTCATTTTGTTCTAATTTGCTTATTTTGCTCTATCTGCCCCCAGCAGAACTTTGGGCCAGAAAGCTTCCATCTGGCAGTAACTTGTAGGATGGTCTGTGTAAAATATGTACAACATTAATAATGTTCTGTGTCGTGGGTACTGGGACAGTGAAAATGGTGATGTGAGGGATTTTGAGGTGGAGGAATTCACTAGGCTGACTAAGGACATAACCCTAATAGTCATTACATTAAAGATCCAGACATGCAAGGTGAATGTGAATTGGAGACTTTGTCTTTCAACCCCTTGCTTTTAGGCAGCACGTGTGTGTTGGTTTCTATTCAATATTTTTATTCTAACAAGTTTTTCACAGGTGGATTTTAGTTATTGTTCATAAATGCCATCCACACTTACCTTCTTCCTCCTTCTAAAATACACAATGTACCTTTCATCTTAGGGCTCTTGTACTCACTCTTTCCTCTGCCAGGAAAAATCTTGGTTGAGAGATTTGAATAGTTCGTTTTTCTAGAAATATCAGTTTACATATTACTTGCTCAGTGAAGATTTCCCTGACAATTCAAAGTACACCCACCCCTAGTCAGATTAATTGTGCTTACCACTTTCTCAGTTCTTTTTAGTATCTATAATTACCTCCTCATTTAGGTATTTACTTGTGTATTTTCCCACCAAGTAAATACATATCTACAAACAGTCATACACACAAATGTACACACCTACATGCTAGAATATGAGCTCATGGATCTTTTCCACTACTGTGTCTCCATGCACAGAATAAGGTTTTGCCCATAGAAGCCTGTAGAATGATACTAGTTTTACAAATGCTAACTAATAAAAATTCCTTCCTTCCTTCAAAAATAATAATTGAGCACCCATTATTCCAAGTATTACCAGATGCTGAAAACGCAGTGAAAACAAAGACAGATTCAAAGAGTTTACCTTCATTTTTTTCTCAGACACTTGCTGGGTGGAACCTACTGATTCCAGGAAATTTATTAGATTCTGCAAATTTAAAGATGAGTAAGAGGGCTGCCTGGCTGGCTCAGTTGGTTGGGCGACTGCCTCTGGCTCAGGTCATGATCCTGGAGTCCCGGGATCGAGTCCCACATTGGGATCCCAGCTCCATGGAGAGTCTGCTTCTCCCTCTGAACTTCTCCCCTCTCATTCTCTCTCTCTCTCTCAAAGAAATAAATAAGATCTTAAAAAAAATAAAGTTGAGTAAGAGAGGCTCACAGGTAGAAGGAGAAGGAAGCAATTTAGTTAATGTTATATACAAATAAATAAGGGACCTCTGAGGACAGCACATTCGGGGGGCAGTGGGGAGTGGTGGGGGAAAGGCTGAGAAGGGGGTCAGGACCAGCCATCACAAAGGATTTGACCTTCAGATGTAAGAAAGTTGGAGGCACATAAAGTGATAACCAGCATTTTAAGAATAAAGATTAATGCAATACAAAATAAAAAATTAAAAAAAATACAAAAAAGAACTAAGGAATATTTTGAGAAATAGTTAGACTCAAATGCAGAGCCTTAAGCTGAAAGGTTTATAGGTGATCCTGAGTTTTGTCATAACTCTTGTGCTTGAGGTTCATTAAGATCCCTGGATCTATGGGTTTATAGTTTTCATCAAATTTAGAAATTTTGTTAACTATTATTTTTTAAAATATTTTTTCATTCCCTCATCATCCTTCTCCCACACTGCATGAAGTTGTCCTACAACTTACATGTATTCTTTTCAATATACATTTTTTCCTTTGTTTTATTTTTGCTCATTTCTAATGCTTGTCTTCAAGTTTGCTAGTCTTTTCTTCTGTACTAGTTAATCTACGGTTAATAGTACGGTTTATTTTCCGTACGGTTAATCGTACAGTTAATGCACGGTTTATTTTCCTCAGACATTTTGATATTTTCATCTTTATAAATACATTTTGGTTCTTCTTTTTTCTCTCATTCTTTCTTTTGTCCTCCATCTACCTTACTGAACATGCTCTTCCTACTTTCTTGAAGAGATAACTGACTTGATAGCCTCACCTGTCAATTATATCATTTATGTTATTGCTGGATCTGTTTATATGATTGATATTTTTCCAGATTCAAGGTCATGTTTCCCTGCTTCTGCCTTCTATTTTCAGGGTTTTTTTTTTTTTTTTGCATCCTGTTTTCATTCTCACCTGGTCCTTCTTTAGGTAATATTTATCCTAGAGAATCATTAACTCCTTGTCCTTTGCAAGGAGGACATATGCTATGTAAAATGGCTGGGGGTACAGGTGTTGGCAAGAATAGAAGCAGGAAAAGGCACAAACAGCAGATTTTTTAAAATGGAGAGCTTCACTTTCCTTGTTTCAAGACTTCATTAAAATCTAAAATGTCTTTGCTGAAAGCCACTAACTGGAGGAAAATATTTGCCATATTTAAAATAAACCAAAAAACTCTTAAAACTCAACAGTTCCCTTGAAATGAGCCAGGTAAAGTGTATTAGCAAGAGGCAAATCTCTTCCTGGGTTCTAGGATTCAAGAAACAGAAAGTTGGTGTCTTTAGGGAGGCGGGCGTGAAGTCTTATGCGGTGATGTGTTCTTGAGATCACGCCGATTTCACTCACATAAAAGAGTATGAAGGTTCTCAGTAAGTCCCAGAAACTAACCTATAATTAGTTATGACACTTGTAGGAGAGGCTCAGTACCTCTTAAAATACTCAGTATGAAAATATTTAATGGTGTCTGCTTAAGTCTATAAAACTGTTTTCAAAGCATTGCACATCTAACAAAATTATGATCACAAAATGGGTTAGATTTTATTAAATGAACAGTTTTCTGTGTAATGAGAACTCAAGGACTGTATTTATGAAGTCAAACTATTTGTCTAAAAAATAGAATAATTCAGGTAACTGCCATTGTCATTCTAACCTGAGAATTGTGTGGTTTTCTTTCCCACTACTTCTTCCTTTTCTCAGCTGATGGTCTTTCATACTTTTTCAATACTGTGTTACTAACTGTAGTCACCAGGCTGTCTGTGGATCTCCAGAACTTATTCGTTTTATGTATGCCCTTTGACCAACATCCTCCTATTCTCCCTTACCCTACACCCCTGGCAACCACCATTCTTCTTTCTGGTTCTGTGACTTGAACTTTATTTGATTCCACATATATATGACATTATGCAGCATTTGTGTTTCTGTGTCTGGCTATTACATTTAGCATAATGTCCTCTAGGTTCATCCTTGCTATTGCAAAAAGCAGGATTTCTTCTGTTTTTGTTTGTTTGTTTGTTTGTTAGGGTGAGTACCATTCAATTGAATATACTGTTAAAGTAATTAAGGTAGGAGGACACTGGACTGAAGTGGCTCTGATGCCTTTGTAGACTATGTAGTAAGCAAAACCAAAGTTAACATGCTCGAATCAGAGGAAATGGAATGTAGGCAAAATCATTTGCAAATAGCTAACTAGGTTCTCCCGAATAAGCCAACTGCTACAGGTAGGGCTGACCAAGTAATTGCTTTGCTTTGCTTCCACATCTGTGTAAAAAGCCTTTTCTCTGGCTTCTGTCTGTGCTCCTAACATTTTAACTTTGGTGCTGCCTGATTTGAATCAATGTTTATCCAAATAAATGCGTAAATTTTAGTGATCCTCAGTTTATCCTTTAACAGCATACACAAAATTTTCTTTATTCCTCTGTCAATAGCCACTTAGGTCGTTTCCATATCTGGGCTATTGTGAGTAAGGCTGCAGTGAACATGGGAGCACAGAAATCTCTTTGACATCAGGATCTTTTTACTTTTAGAGACATACCTAGCAGTGGGATTGCTGAAGCATGTGGTAGTTTTATTTTTAATTTTTTTTGAGAAATTTTAAAACTGTTTTCCAAAATGGCTGTACTGATTTACAATCCCACCAACAATGTATAAAGTTTCTTTTTTCTCCACAACCTCACCAAAACTTGTTACCTTTTGAATTTTTGATAATAGCCATCCTAACAGGTGTAAGCTGATACCTCGTTGTGGTTTTGATTTGCATTTTCCTAGTGGTCAGTGACATTGAGCTTCTTTCTATGTACCTATGGGCCATTTACACATCTTCTTTGGAAAAATATCTGTTCAGTTCTTCTACTCATTCTTTAGCCAATTTTTTAAAATTTTGAGTTGTATGAGTTCCTTATGTATTTTGGATATTAACCCCTTATCAGATACATGGTTTGCAAATATTTCCTCCCAAATTCTGTAGGTTTCCTTTTCATTGGGTTGACCATTTCCTTTGCTGTGCAGAAGCCTTTTTAGTGTGATGTAGTCATACTTGTTTAGTTTTGCATCTATTGCTTGTGTTTTGATGCCATATCCAGAAAGTCGCTGTCAAAATCAAAGTAATGAGATTTTCCTTTTGTTTTCTTCTCGCAGTTTTACAACTTCGGGTCTCATGTTTAAGTCCTTAATCCATTTCAAGCTGGCTTTGTATATGGTATAAGATAAACTTCTTCTCTTGCATAGGAATATCCAGTTTTCCCAAGGCCATTTATTGACAAGACTACCTTTCCTACTTTGTATTCTTGGCAGCTTTCTTGAAGATTAACCATTTGTGTGTGAATTTATTTCTGGGTTCTCTATTCTGTTCCATTGGTTCATGTGTCCATTTTTAAGCCTCTACCATATTGCTTTGATTCCTTTAGCTGTATAATATGATCTGAAGTCAGTGTGAGTGATGTCTCCAGCTTTGCTCTTCTTTCTCAAGACTTTCTCAGTAGTTTATCTATTTAAGGTCTTTTGTGGTTCCAAATGAATTTTAGGATTTTTTTTCCTATTTCTGTGAAAAATACCATTGGAATTTTGATAGAAATTGCATTGAATCTGCAGAACAATTTAGGTTCTATGGACATTTTAACCATTTTAATTCTTCCCAGCTTGTGAACAGAGGATAGCTTCCCATTTATTTTTACCTTCTACATTTTTTTTTATGAAGACTTTACCAAGAGCCAAAGAAGGTCATTATATAATGATAAAATGTTATTTTATCATGAGGATAAAACAATTGTGAATATATATGCACCCAATACTGGAGCATTTAAGCAAATACTAATAAAACTGTTGGGAGAAACAGACAATATGCAGTAATATCCCCTTTTCAACAGAGGTTAAATCATCTGGACATAACATTAAAAAGGAAATGTTGACTTTGGACTACTTTTAGGCTAGATGGATGAAGTGGAACAGAACAGGGCATCCAACAGCAACAGAACACACATTCTTCTTGAGTGCAAACAGAACATTCTCTAGGGCAGATCATTTGTTAGGCCCTATGAGTCTTACCAAATTTAAGGAAATTGAAGTCATATCAATATCTTTTTTGATTACAAACTTATGAAACTGGAAATCAATAGAAGAGGACAATGGGAAGCCTCACAAATATGTGGAAATTAAACAACACATTTCCACAAAAAACAACAACCCAGCAGACAAAGGAGAAATTAACAGGGAAATTAAAAAAAACAAAAACAAAAACCACTTGAGACAAATGAAAATGGAAATATAATATACCCAAACTTATGGAATTGTGCTTTATGATGTGCATTCTTTTAGTGTACATGTCTTATCAAATCTAAAGTGTAACTAGTGAGCTAAATGGGGGCCATGCAAGGATTTCCTTTTCTTATTAGGTTAGTTCATCTTCTCACATGAAAGCAGAAGACATGTGTTCCGCTTATTTTCCCTTAGGTCAAACTACAGAACTGAAATGCACTCAAATTCTGTAAAGTCACAGATACCAGCTCTGAGAAAGAAAAGAAGAAAGTCAGAGAAAGACCACGAACATTTAGGAGAATGCCTGGTTCAGAGTTAGTAACCCCTTTGAACCAGGATTTCTCAGGCTATAGCTCTAGCCCCATCATGAAATTAACATCAGTGTTCACATGTTAGGAATTATGGTAGATACTGTCACCCTCTTTGCATGTTCTTTTAAGCCTTTGTTAAGTTTATGAGTGCTTGTAATTCTGGTGTCTCCAAACATATAGGACTAATCCTCCCAATTCAACACTTATATCCAAGTCACTTAAATCACTTAGATTACATGAAAAGCATTTTAGGAATATGGGATGGAAGTGACCATATCGAGTAGAGACTCCGCAGCTCTCTGGCTACAAGACTGTGGATAAATCTTTTATATCCCTCTACCTCAGCCTCCTCTTTCATACAATGGGGCTGCAACTTCACGACCATTGCTAAATTTAAATGTGATCATGTTTGGGTGCTGATCTCTGGAAACCTGGGCAATCAGTGATAGACTGCTTCACCTAATTTGTTGTGGGGAGTTATTTTAGTCTTTTATCTTAGTTACTATTTTCTCTGGCCTTTCCCCCCTCCCTGTTGCTTCCCTCTGAATTTTAAAGGATGTGTGTGTGTGGGGGTGCATATGTTTATGTATACTACCTCAAGAAAACTTTACATAGGCAACAGGCAAGCCTCCAGACAAGGCCCCCTCACTCAGCCTTCTCACTAACACAGAACATCCTTTCTGCAGTGAATTTGGCTTCCAAAAACCAGGAAGAGGCAAACAGATGAGAGAAACGTGACTTGGCAATGCTTGGCAGGGAAAGAAAAATGCCTGAGGATACTCGGTGCTTATGAATTTGGTATGGTCCAGTTTTGACAATGTTCCCATGGTCATTTGAAAGTTTAATGACAGATAGGAGTGTTCAGATCAAATGAATTATTTTCTTATGCTTTCAAGAGAAGAGTACAAGCCATACTTAAAACAATGTGTTCTGTCCTGGCTCTCACCATAATGAGAAACAGAAACAGAATTATGAATATTTGCTTCTGTTGGAAGAAACTCTGTGTTTTTAAAAATCATTAAAGAAATATTCTTACTGAAAAAATTTTAAACGTACAGCAAAATTAAAATAATTTTAGAGTGAACCCCTTGAAACCTATGTGCTAGATTGTACCATTGCTCTTTTACTATGCTAGTTCTGTCATGTATCTGTCCATTAATCCATCCTTGATGCAATTCAAAGTAAATTGCAGACATCAGTATCATTGTCTGAAAAACCTCACTATGCATATTGCAATTAAGACCACACTACATGTAAAAAAAAGACTACACTACATGTTTACATTCTTTTCTTTGGATGTCAAATTTGCAAACTATGATATGAAATCTTAAGTGTGTATCCACTGAGGTTTGACAAATGCATACATCTCTGAACCCAAACTCCTATATCCTGGTCATTGATTATTTTATATGTGATGTGCCTCTTCTTTCTAAGAAACAGGATTTCTGGCCTTCTGTGGTTTATTTTTTAGGTGCTTCCCTTCCACCCCCAGAGAATAGTTCAGAACTATTCAAGAGAAAATAATTGAATTATTTACCCAGTTATGGCTCCTGAAATAAGCCTTGAAATAATGGTAGTCGTAAGAAGTAAGGTAGGCAAGAGATTTGTATGAGAAAGGGAGGGTAGCTGGAGGGGCCCAAGGCGGCACAAGAGGCCTTCAGGGCAGGGCCAGGAACAGTGGTGGAAACATACATTTTGTTGGGACAGCCAACAGGAACCTGGTCTGGCTGGAGGGGACAGTTCCAATAGGAGAGAGGATGAGTGGGTCACATCAGGAGACAATATGTTCAAAGACTCACAATGACTCAGTTTCCAAAGTACACATAAAGCCTACATGTCTACATTAGAAGTAACTAAATTATACCAGGGAGAAGAAACCGAAGAGGAGAAAAGAGCATAGTTTTCTTATGAGCAGGGCACTTAGTATACAGATAAAAACAGGATAGAGAAAACCCCACATGACGATAATTTAAAAAATGTTAAAAGAACAGAAGGTAGACATTAAAAAAAAAACAAAACTGTTTAAATACTAAGAAAAAGAACAAAAATATCCTGGATGGTAAAGATTGTATCATGCTGAAACCAATGATGGAGCATAGTGGGGTAAGCTACTGATTTTTGAGCTCTCCTTCCTTATCAGAGATTGTTTAACTGCTTACATGTATCATTTTCTTAATCTTCACGATAAATTTAGGAGGTAGATACTAGTATCCCCATTTTTACAGATGAGTACATTGTAAAGGAAATAAGTCAAATGACTTGTTCAAAGACACACAGCTTATGTGAGAGCCCACGACTTGCATTCTGGTCCGTGTGACTTAACAATTCACCCTCTTCTAATTGCCTTACCTGAACTATGTATCTTGTGGGCATTTTTCTCCAGCAAGGGGAATAGTCTTTACACATGGAAGAGCACAAATCCCACACTTCAAAGAGTAGAAGATGTATATTTTGCCTAGTGTAACCTAATCTCCCTGGCTCTTGAGCTAAAGATCAGATGCATCCTCAGTTTGGTTAGGCCCCATTCAATTGTATACATAAAGGGTAACATCTATGTACAGAAATCTAGCATTCCAAAGAGATGAGAAAACTGTGGTCTAGGGAGGACGAATGTTTTATTTTTATATAAAGCACTTTCCCTAAATTTAGGAAGAAGTGGTATCATGTGATCTACCACCTAAATAATAGGTATTGTAAAATAATTATAAACACAATGTATTGTCACATTGTTAAAAATCTCTCATCATCAACTCCAAGAACAGAAAAGGGGAAGGGATTTTCCCAAGATCCCACAGTGACTGCTTGGTTGATTTAGATCCAAAAAACAAGTCTTTTTATCCAAGTTTGTGCCAGGTCAATTGTTCCATAATGTATCTGTATATCTTCTTGATCTCAAAGTAGAAACCCAAGCAATGCTTCCACAGAATTTACTTTAATGACAAGCAAGTCCAGGGAAATAGATACAACTACCCAAGAGCCAGGCAGAGTAGAAGGCACATCTTTATAAATTTAAGGGATCCATTAGAGAAAAATAGAAATGAGAAAGGAAATGGCTGGAAGTCAGCCCAAACACTGCACAAAATTCAGCATTCTCCTTGATGCTTTAGGTTGATCTTCCCACCACTTTTCCTATAAAAGAGAAAGACAAATGTACGCTCAGTGCAATATCATTAGTATTCATTACAAAGGTTGGAAAAAGCTTTGACAGTGCAAGGTCCCTGCAATCCTTTCTACAGGTATCCACATTTATGATTTGGCAGAGGTTAATTAAATGTACTCAGAGATGACATCTGGACAAATTATAGAAAACATGAATCTTAAACAAATTCCAGCATTTTACCCAGGCTTGACCTGGTTTCAATTGTTCATTCTCTGAGAGGAAATACGCATACAACCAGAAAAGGTTAAAGTGATGGAGATAACGGCAAAGGGACTCTAGTGCCATAGTGCTCATAGAAGATGTAAGAGGTTGAACCAGATATTCAGCCATTTGGTACTTTATAGCAGGCCATGTATTCAGTCCTCCTCAGCAATAGATGTTCATTAAATCAAATCTCTGTTTAC
>RCUC01113045.1:0-111926 GCA_003697995.1 Taxidea taxus jeffersonii | reverse complement strand
CTCCCCTCCCTCCTCCCCCTCCATTCCTTCCTTCCTTCCTTCCTTTTTAAGAGAGAAAAAGATTAGTGGGGTGAGAGGCAGTGGGAGAAGGAGAGAGAATCTGAGCATGGAACCCAACATGGGGCTCCATCTTATGACCCTGAAATCATGACCTGAGCCGAAATAAAAAGTCAGCCATTGAACCAACTGAGCCACCCAGTGCCTGCAACAATGTTCTTTCTGATATTACTCAGCAGTCTGGGCCCAGTTGGAGACCTGCCCCATCTGCTACAGTAGCGTAGTATCGTGAATACCTTGTCTCTCCAGGGAGCTCCTGCAGAGGCTGGGCCGTGTTCCCCTCCATGATCGTTGTAGACTCCCTGGAGTCCGGGGGCTTCTAGTGTCAGTCTTAGCTCTTCACCCTTCCTCCCTGAGGCCTGGCAGGTTGGCTTGGAAATAGCCCTCCTGATAGCCTTCTCTGACATCCCTGGCTTTCTGAGGAGGCAGGTATGAGGATCAGCCATCCTCTCTCGCCCCTGGACTCCGCAACTGTAGTACTCCCTCACCAGTGACAGGCCCTTAGGGTTCAGGGTGGTCTGAAAACATGGCATTTTATGATTTCATCTCTCCTTCTCTTTAAACCCACAGTCTTTACCAGAATATCCGGACCACCTGCTAGACAGAAATGGTTCAAAGCCAAGTTTCTGGCAGCTTTGCCAAGAGCCAGGAGAAGCCACTCCCTTTGAGGAGCAGAGAGAGGTGGGCCAATCCCTGGGTGGTCCTCGCGCAGCATTCTGAAGGACAGAAGAAGGAGAGAGCTGGCTTCAGATGCAGTCGTAGGTACCAGGAAGACTCAGCTCTTTGTCACCATGGTAACAGTGAGAGGTGGAGAGAGGCTGGGAAACAACCCTCAGACTTTCTTTCTAGTTAATAGCTGAACTTGTCCACATAACCTGACAAATGTAGACTATTGTATGAACACATTTGAGGGGCACTAACCCAGCTGTGTAGAGCCAGCAAAGAAGTTGTGAGAAAGTGATGCCTGGGCTGGAGATAGGGGTGGCTGGATGAAGGAGGGGGGAAACTGAGCCATGATGTGGAGGCGCGGGAGAAGTGAGGAGTCAAGGAAGCCATCCTCAGCAATTTGGACTTTAACTTGTGGGTGGCAAGAAGTTCTTGAGGGGCTTTAAGTGGTGGAGAAATAGGATCAGGCTCGAGTTCTAGAAATATCACTTGGGTAGCTGGGTGTAACACCTATTGGAGAGGAGCAGGATCGAAGAGCAGGAGGCCAGCTGAGACCCTCAGGAGAGCCCAGGAGAAAGAGGAAGAGGAGCCCTACTGGAGTGACAGGAGAGGAGGATGTGGATTTGAGGACTATTGAGGTGCAGAGACCCCAGGACTTGGTGAGTCGTTGGCTGTGTGGGGCAGTGATGAAGAGAGACAGGGAGCCAAGATGGCTCCCAGGGTCCCAGCTCAGGCAACCGTCCTGACATACAGAAGTCTAGGAGGAGGACTAGCTGGGGGCTGGGGGGGAGTCAGGTTTGGGATGTGCTCATGTTGAACTATCTGCAACACAAGCAACATGTAGCAGGCCATTTGGATGTGAAACTGAAGCTCAAGCAGTAGGTTGCAATAGAACCACAGAGAACCATGGAGAACCACGTCCAGACCTCAGTGTGGCTTTGACACTGGAGCACAGGAGATGCTGTCACAGGACAGAAGTTGGTGGCTTTGAGGGCCAAGCAGCTCCAGGCTGGGTTCAGAGGAGCGTCTGACAACAGAGGGAGTGCAGTGTAGGGTTTCCCAATCATCCGGTATCCTAAGGACTCATGGGGTCTTGCTGAACATGGATTCTCCAGGTCTCTATCTAGATCTCTCCAATCCAGACCTCTAGGAGACCAGCCTGGGAATCTGCATGTTCAAGTTCCCTGGAAGAGTCTTAGGCTCAGGCAAGTGGGAGAACATTGATAAGCAGGGGTAGAGAAGGGGTATTTAGAGAAGAATGGGTAGAGGAATGAAGAGGGCCATGAAGAGGGGTGGAGAAAATCCATGCCCAGAGGGCTTATTTGGGGTGGTAAACAAGGATTCCCCTTTCTTTCCTACGTGACAGAACTGGACCAGATTCAGCTTCTGGTCCTGGTGGGGAAGACGGAAGAGTGTGCCCGGGGAACACTAGGAGCCGAATCATTTGTGGCTGTGGGTTTGGATTGTCTCTCCTTGGAATTGTCTCATCTGTCTGCAGGGGGATGGTTAAACATTGCCTCAACTCCTCTGCCTCTCTTCCTCTTCCTTGTTGTCTGGCTCTTATCCTGGTGGGTCCCAAGAGCAAGTGGCCACGCTTATCACTGGGTTTCAAAACACAGAGGGACTCTACTAAGGGACCTCATCCCTGTTTCCAAATAGAGCCAGTAAAAAGCTAAAAGCCATTCTAAGAAGGAGCTTACACCATCTCCAAAGTGGTATGGGCTTAGATGACCCTCCCAGGATTGGGAGGTTTTCTCTTTTCACCCCTTGGTCATTCAAGCAGGGCACTTCTGGGTCCTGGAGCTGCACCAATAGATACGTAAGTGGGGTCGACAGCCACCAGTGTGACAACCACCCCTGCCGACTTGGTACAAGTCCCTCACCTGAAATCCCACAAGGAGGTGGGCGAGTTTGAAGCAGCCAGGTGTGGAGGGAGAGATCTGGGTTTAGAATCTCTGTAAGAGGGCACCTGGGTGGCTCAGTGGGTTAAAGCCTCTGCCTTAGGCTCAGGTCATGATCCCAGGGTCCTGGGATCAAGCCCCACATCAGGCTCTCTGTTCAGCAGGGAGCCTGCTTCCTCCTCTCTCTGCCTGCCTCTCTGCCTACGTGTGATCTCTGTCAAATAAATAAAATCTTTAAAAAAAAAATCTCTGTCAGATCTATATTCCAGTCCTCTGATACTTTCTAGACATGTGACCTTGAGCAACTTGACTTCTCTGATCCTTAGTTTCCTCTTCTGTAAAATGGGTGCAACATCTACCTCCAGGTGCTACTGTGAGGATTAGACAGGCAAAGGCTAGAGCGCTAGTAGTGGGTGCTCGAGCAACAGGCAGGGCCAGTCACCATGTGACTGAGTATATTGGCTGCACTTGGCAGTAAGAGCCCAGAGCAAGGGGCTGGGGAGACAGAGTGTGTGTGTGTTGGGGGGGGAAGGGTTCTTGGAGCTACGGTTGACAGTTTGTCCCTAACAGTTACCAGAATCACTGTAGTCCCAGTTCGCAGAGGCATCTTACCTGTCCTTTATTTAGCTTTGTAACCAGAGGTGGTAAGCGTATAGTATTATTTCTGTGTAAAGTGCCTCGTCAGGGACTACCTCACCTGCTGTCCCCAGTGCCTTGTACTTTGGGGAACACTCTCTAGAGGTTCATTAATAGTATACTCCGGGGGCGCCTGTGTGGCTCAGCAGGTTAAGCCTCTGCCTTTGACTCAGGTCATGATCTCAGGATCCTGAGATCGAGCCCCACATCCGGCTCTTTGGGCGGCAGGGAGCCTGCTTCCTCCTCTCTCTCTGCCTGCCTCTCTGCCTACTTGTGATCTCTCTCTCGATCTCTCTCTCTGTCAAATAAATAAATAAATAAAATCTTAAAAAAAAATAGTATACTCTGAATCAAGAAACAGAAACCACGAGTCTGATCATCTGGAGTGCCATGTCTAAGAAAGGCCAATGTGACTCACTTCAGAATATGCAAGGATTATTCACTGATTTCCTTCCATGTGGCACATTTGTCACCACCTGGTCACGCTGTAAGGAAGAGCTCTTCTTATGCCTTCCAAGTTCATGAGCCACAAGACGGAGACAGAGGAGGTCACATGGGGAGCACACAGGGATTTGAACTTCCTGGAAACACTGACAACCAAGAAGTCTGCCTCTCAGTCTCCTTTCAGACGGGTCCTTCAGGCGGGAGATTAGGGCAGCAGCTTAGCCCCCCCAAACCTACAATAGGAAATCTACAATAGGAACAAAGGATTTTCCTCAGACTGCCTAGGGATGACGAGGATGATGACTGGCACATTCCGCTGTGGGAAGGTTGCTGAGCAGAGGCTGGGCCCGATACACAGTCACCTGGGAGACTAGTAGAATGTGGATTTTTAATCAGCTGGTCTGGTGTAGAGCAGAAATTTAACATTGAGTAGAGTTGCAGCATTTCTGACAAGCCTCCCCTATCCCCGTCCCGCCGCAGGGGTGGTGAGACCACTGTTACCAGACCCCTGGCTCTTCCCAGGAAGAGCCCTGAGGATGGAGCAGGGGTTGGGGTGGATGCCTGGGACTTCACAGTTTGCACCTGTGGCCTTTCTGTGTGGTTTCCTGCCATGGGGGAAATTCAAGTGTATGGGGAGGCCCAGACTGTGATCCCCGACCCACTGGAAACTCCCACCACCCCCTCCCTGTGCCTGAAAGTCTGTTCAAAAGTCCAGTTCACAAATATCTCCTGAATGCCCACCAAGTGCCAGGCGCTGAGCTAACCCAGCTGGCTTGCTTCCTTTCATGCCATTTTCAAGCAGCTCAACCCAAACTCTCCTGCTCACTCTGAGAGACAGGGGTTCACACTGGGAGAGGGTGTAGGCAGTGGTGTCAGGAAGTCCAGCCGGAGGGTCTCCACATCTAAGCTATGTGAACTGGGCTGGTTACTCGGCCTCTGTGTTCTCATCTCTAAGATGGGCTTAACCTTCACCTGTCCGGGTTGCTGAAGGGATTGATCCAGTTGATGGGTGTAAAGCTCTTCCTCCAGTGCTTCCTCGAGCATAGCTATGGATTTGAATTCAGGCTGTTTCCTCCCGCAGAACCTTTGGCTCTTCCCCTCACTGCAGCCACCTATAGGGGCTCTTGACTATGTCCTTGCATTTTGGTAATCTTGGTACCGTCAAGAAGGCCATTCAAAGGAGTTCCAGATGGTCACCCCCAAAGGAGAGCCCCATACCGACTGTGTGTGTATGTGTATCGAGGAGGGAGGGGTTCATGAGAAGAACCAGAGAGGAAAGGACCAAGTTGATGACCTCATCCAGCCATCCAGCTTGCTATCCCAGCCCTTGCACTTGGGTTTTGAGCTGTGTGGTGTGTGGCAAGCACTTCCTTACTGACAGTGCAGGACGGCAGACCCTGCATACAGGAAATAATGTATTTTTGAAAAATCACTGGCAGACACAAGATTGTCTCTTTCAAAGCATCACTTTCATGCACTTGCATTCCAAAGGGGTTTTCAAATTTAAATTTTAACGGTTCATCATGGCATTTTTCAAGCAAACACAAAAGTAAAGAAAATAGTGTGGCGAACCCCAGCTTTACTAATTATCCACATTTTAGCCAGCAGAGTGAAAGAGTGAAAGAGAAAGTTGGGGGATCCTGCCCTAGGATCGAACACCCTTGGCATTCCCCTGGGAGTGAGCTATACAACATTCATGTCTTGTCAGAAAAAAGGCCTAGAACGCTGCCTCTCTTCCCTCTGGAGAATGGTAAGAACCCCCACCTGGCAGGGACTGACTGGGCCTGAAAAGTGGGTGGCGTGGTTGGGCGTCACAAACAGAACGTTCTTCCTTGGCTCTGCCTGACCTCTGTACTCTCAAGGGGAAGGAAAATGAGGAAGGATCAGACAGAGCCCAGGGGTTGCTAGGCTGGGAGCAATGAACCAGGCTCCTCTCGGAAGCCTCCACCGCCTCCCTCCTGGCAGCCACCTGCCTGCTGGACCTCCAGGATGGCATGCTTGTCTTGTTTTGCAGAACGATGACTGCTGTAAGGCTAAGCACGATAAAGAGCTGAGAGAAAGGGTTAGTGTAATCTGTCCCTGGGCTGTATGGACCCCATAGGGAGGGGGTCTGTCACGCTTGTCAGTGAACCAACTTTAGCTCAGAGATGTGGAGGAGACCTTTGTCCCCACTCAGGTATGGCAGCCTGTGAAAGGATGGATTGTCTCCCCCAGAAGCATGATCACTGATCTCTCCCATACTGTCGTTGTTGCTATGGGGCTTTCCTTCTGAGAGGCTGCAGTCCCCGCTTCTCAGCCATGATACCCCCACACCTAGTCAGGCAGTGGGGGTCAGGGAAAGAGGAGGGAATGTAGAATGAGAAAAATCTACATTTTGGTCCTGGCTCTGTTGTTTAATAGGTTCAGTCCTGTTGTTCTGTTATTTATTTTGCCCTTGGTCAAACTCCTGAACAGCACCCTCTTTCAAAATATCAAAAATGATATTTTACCCCAGAATGATCTAAAACTCCATATAAGTATTATTAACTAACTGCACTGACTTCAGGCAACATTGTGCAAAAGCTGAAGGGTTAATTTAGCACTTTCCACGTTCTGCATCTGAGCCAATTCCCCCTTATTCCCAAGTCCCCCTGCTCTACTTACCCTGGAAGCACTAGATGCTTCTAGACAGCCAATTGAGAAAACAGCCAATTAAATTTATATTCACTAAAGGGCTGGTAATTTAATCTCAGTGGAGGAAATAATGTATATTTAACAAGTGCTTAGCTTACTAAGTCCTGGGCACTGAATGTATTTTGTGAGGTTCTCACAGCAGTCTCATGAAGCATGTGACTGTCATCCCCATTTTACAGATGGGGAAACTGACACGGAAGTAAGACATTTGCTAAGAATCATGTGGCTAATCAGCAAAAACCAGGATTCTCAAATGCAAAGGTGTCTGATTCTAAAAGCAATGCCATTTGTTTATTTGTATCATTTTTTCCTCAGGTACTATAATCTAGTGATTTAGAGTACAAGCCTGAGCCAGATGCCATGGGTTCAAAGTTCAGCGCCTTTTCATACGCTGTGTGACCTGGACAGGGACCATGTCCTCATCTATAAAAAGGGTTAAGAATAGTGCTACCTCATAAGATTATTGTTGGGATTAAATGAGTTAATAATATATGTAAAGCTCTTAGAGTGGTAGCTGGTACAGAGTAAGCACGATATAAATTATCATTAATTATGAAAGCAGTGCTCAAGGAAAAAATTCATACAGTTTCAAATAATATTAAGGAAAAAACAAAGTCCCTTCCTGCTCACCTGTTAATTTCACCTCTCAGTTTGATGAGAGAAAATTTTGGGTGGTGCAGTCAGTTAAGTGTCTGGCTCTTAGTTTCAGCTCAGGTTGTGATCTCAGGACCCTGAGACCGAGCCCTGTGTCTGTCTGGCTTCACGCGCTGGGCAGAGTCTGCTTCAGACTTTGTCTCCCTCCTTCTCTGCCCCTCCCCTCCAAATAAATAAATAAACTTAAAAAAAGAAGAAGAAAATTCTTTCACACATTTTGTACATGTAGACACATAAATTACACACAAATATGTAAGCTCGTGATTTTTACATTAATGGAGCAATTTGCTTTTTTCACTTAGTGGTATTTCAGACGCCTTTCGGTATCAGTTCCTATAGAATGACCTCATTCTTATCAGTTGCACAGTGGGTGCATAGACTAGCTGCGCTATAATTTAGTCATCCTTCTGCAGGTAAACGCTTTTTTATTTAAACCATGATCAGTGCTGCCATGAATATCTTAGTGTGTACAGGTGAGTGTTTCTGCAGGACAGATTCCTAGAAGTAGAGCTTCCGGGCAAAGGACACTTTCCGAGCCAAAGTTCTATTAGGTCATCCATTAAGGATTAACATTGTTTTACAGAACAGAGGACTATACAGAGAGGTTGGTGCCTCATAGAAAGGAATCTGCAGCTAATCTTGGAGTTTTAAGTGATAACATTGTTAGGACGATTTTTTTTTTAAGACCACGAGTGAGTCTACCAACTTCCCACAAACCATTCTATTCAGCTGAAACCTACTCACGTGGGAAGCCAGCTTTGTTATCAAAGATTGAATTAGTACATCCAAACAAGTCAGGTTTTTCTTTCAGTTTGACTACTCCTGTTTAGGGGAGCTGGCAGGCTTCGTGTTCTCTTCATTTCCTCCAACTTTCCAGGTTCCCTCTGCTACATTAGACCATGCTGGCAGGGCTCCCCTCCACCCTAGGCTGGGGCAGCTTGCAGCATCTAGTCTGAGCCCTTTCCCAGCATGATTCAAGATGGCAGCCAAGCGGCCATTGTACTAGGTTTTACATCCATGTGTTTCCTCTTTCTTCATTTCTGTAGCAAAGCATTTCTTTCCCAAAACTTCCCCTTCTTTATTTTACCAGCATCAACAGTCCATCTCCAGGACTTTGCACTCTCCCTTCTCTCTGTGCACAGCACAGGGGGACCTCAGCAGAGCCAGCACTTCTCTCGCTTTGTATCTGCGCTATGCTATCTGATGACATACTCAGCTTCCTGTCTCCTCAGCCTAGTAATGCTTTCCATAATGTAGGGCTTTATGAGTTGATTTTCTAAGTAACATTTAAAAAAAAATTTTATTTATTTCAGAGAGAGAGACAGCGAGTGGGCAAGAGAGTGGAGTAGGGAGGGGCAGGGCGGAGGGAGAAGCAGATTTTCCACTGAGCAGGGAGCCCGACCCAGGGCTTGATACCAGAACCCCAGGATCATAACCTGAGCCAAGGGCAGATGCTTAACCAACTGAGCCACACAGGCACCCCAAAGTGACATTTAAAAAAATATTTTATTTACTTATTTGAGAGAGAGCATGAGCAGAGGGAGAGCAGAGGGAGAGGGAGAAGCAGACTTCCCACTGAGCAGGAAGCCGGATTTGGGGGCTCAATCCCAGGACCCTAAGATCATGATCTGAGCCCAAGGCAGACACTTACCTGATTGAGCCGCCCAGGTGCCCCTCTAAGTGACATTTTAAATAATAAAAATGATAGATGATTACTAGAAAAGGAAAACCTGAAAAGGAGAGCTTTGTAAATGCAGAAATTCAAATCATCTGGAATTCCATCATTATCTAGACATATTTCAGTGTATTTTCTTTCAATTGTTAAATACATTGAGAAGCTTATTCATGCAAAGCTGGGCATTAAATTAAGAAAGTAACTGGGGGGACGCCTGGGTGGCTCAGTTGGTTGGGCGGCTGCCTTCGGCTCAGGTCATGATCCCAGCATCCTGGGATGGAGTCCCACATCGGGCTCCTTGCTTGGCAGGGAGCCTGCTTCTCCCTCTGCCTCTGCCTGCCTCTCTGTCTGCCTGTGCTCGCTCTCTCTCTCTCTAACTAATAAATAAATTAAAAAATCTTAAAAAAAAATTAAAAAAAAAAAAAGAAAGTAACTGGGGAACAAGTGTCCAGAGCTTGGTGATGAGGCAAGTCCTGAAACAGGCAGTTCAAATGTAGACCATCAGGTCAAGGTGTATCTTATATAGAAAATAAGCCTCTGTTGTAAAGAACTGCATCTCTTTACCGCTCACTCACTCATTTGCTAAGTGTCTGAGGGTCTTTCCAGCCATGATCCTCCTCCAGGGACTTCTTTAGCCAGTCTCACTGAGTTGGCAGCCATCACACAGACCTTTTGGAAGCTGAGCTGATGTCCCTGCTCGGTACACGGGGGATGTCCATGACAGCAAGACCATGGCTAGCTCTTCACACAGCAGGAGCCTCAGCCATATGGTTTCTGAAAAGACTGCCATGCTTGCTGCTCTGATGCACATCAGAGATGCCGGCTCTTTGTGTCAGCGGTTTATTATATAGAACATCAGGGAATTCTGTCTCTGTCTGCAGTTGTTCGAGTTCAGGCTTCCTGTTTGGTCTTCTTCAGTGATAGCTGGAACATCCATTGTTCCTTACTTCTTGCCATTTAGGGCTGGGCCAAGCTGGAATTTTAGGAGTTCTTTTTTCCTTAAACTACATTTTGCCCGATGCCTGTCCCAGCTGCCTCTTCCCTAGTGATGTTCCAGAGTGGGTGGAGGTCAACAGCCTATTCTGTAGCAGGAAGGGATCAACTTTAGGTTGAGTGCTCCCTGGCAAAACCTCTTGCACTGTCCAGAAGACGTCACCTCCCTGTCACTGGTTATATTGTCCCTTCACGTGTCTTTGGTCCAGGGTTATATTGTTTAAACATTAATGTGGAAGGTGGCTGTACACTTGGAGAAATTTGAATCCTGGGACACCCGAGTGGTGCAGTCAATTAAGCATCTGCCTTCAGCTCAGTTCATGATCCCAGGGTCCTGGGATCGAGCCCAGTGTAGGGCTCCCTGCTTGGCAGGGAGCCTGCTTCTCCCTCTCCCTCTGTCTGCTGTTCCCCCTGCTTGTGCTCTCTCTCTCTCTCTGTCAAATAAATGAATAAAATCTTTAAAAAAATTTTGAATCTTAAAATTGTTTATAGCACAACCCGCACCCATGGCATTACATTTATTTAGCTTATAAGGGAGCTTTACCATTAGTACAAAGATAGAGGACAAAGGGTCTAGAAGCCTAGAGTTCATTCATTCATTCATTCATTCAATAAATATGTATTGACTGCCAATAATGCTCCAGGCCCCAAACTCAGGACAAAACAAAAGTAAAACCAGACATGGATCTTAGATTCTTTAGAGCGATAGATGTTAAACAGAAATAACAAAAATAAATGTGTGACTATGAACTGTGACAAATGCCAAGAAGGAGAGGGGGTTACAAGCACATATTAATGGAGGACCTGTTCTGGCTTAGGACATCTTAACTGGGGTTGGTTATTTAATTTCAGGGTGCCTCAGTCTTCCCATCAGAAAAATGGGGCTACTGCTACCCTTTTTGACTCACAGACATTGAGAGAGGAGTGATCGTGTACATGAAAGGTGTTGAAAAATGCTCAGTGTACCTAGACAGGATCACGTTACTCTCTAGCAGAGGCAAAGGCTCTGGCCTCTTCACAGTTGTCATCAAGCCAGGCATTACTCAGCCTCTTGGACTGCAGACTTTTGACCATTTTTCTTCACCTGCCAGCCCACTGGGGTCAGACAGAACCTGGGGTTAGCCTTGGTTCTGCTCCCTACCTCTACAGTGAATTTGGGTATGTTACTTAGCTTCTAAAGTCCACTTTTCTTCTTTGTGAAATGAGGCACTAATAGCACCAGCTTGTGGGTTAAGGCTTGTAAAGCACTTAGCATTGTACTTAGCTTGTAGTTACTCCTAACTCAGTTGTAGCTACTGTTATTGTCATCATTATCACTGGTAATTATTAACTCTTGCCAATTATTTCTTGGAATAACTTTGGTTGTTTTAGTCCTTCTATTCCCCCTACCACCAGCCTGGTCAAGGCCCTTCTCATATGGCAATTGCCATAGCCTTCTAATCAGTATCCCATGGTGACTTCTCTGGTTCACTCTGCATGGTTTCCAGAATGAGCTTCCCAAAATAACAGTGCTTTGCATATATCAGCTCTTTTTTTTTTTTTTTTAGATTTTTTTATTTATTTGACAGACAGAGATCACAAGTAGGCAGAGAGGCAGACAGAGAGAGGAGGAAGCAGGCTGTCCGCAGAGCAGAGAGCCCGATGCGGGGCTCGATCCCAGGACCCTGGGATCACGACCCAAGCCGAAGGCAGCGGCCTTAACCCACTGAGCCACCCAGGCACCCCTATATCAGCTCTTTTATTTAACATTATCATTGGAAAAAAATTTGCAGCTCATACCACAAAGAGCTAAGCTTCCTAACATGCAGTGAGGTCCTAGAACATTCATCATAAAAAGACCTACAGGTGGGTAGAAAAGTGGGAGTACCAATGCCAAAAGGGAAAATTAAATGACCACTGAACATGAAAAGATGAGCAGCCTTGCTTATTATAAGAGAAATGCAAATTAAAACTGCAGTGAAATTCACATCTTATCAGGTTGACAAAAATTCAAAAGTTTAATGAGGCCTTCTGCCCATCATAAGGGCAAAATCTTATATTGCTGGGAGGTATAAATTGGCACAGTCCCAATGGAAGGCAATTTGGGTCACTTAATAGAAATTACAAAAGCATATACCCTTCAACTGGGGAATTTTACCTGGACATACCAATGGCATATATACAAGGTTATTCATTGCAGTATTGTTTATAATAGGAAAGGATTGGAAACAACTTAAATGTCCATGGGTAGGGCACTGATTGAATGAATTATAGCACATCTCTTCAAAGGAGTACAATGCACTACTATGAGAAAATCTCTGAGGTATACTGCTAAGTGAAAAAAAAAAAGCCAAGTGTAGAACTGTGGGTATAGTATGTTACTTCCTGTGTAGGAGCTGGGGATAACATACACACACTTAGAGAAGCTCTGCTAGGAATACATGATATTAATAGCAGTTTTGCCTATGGTGGGAGGGGACTGGGCAGTTGGGAGAAAGAGTCGAGAAGGGGACTTTTCACAGTATACCAATATATTTCTCGATATTACCTAATCAGAAAGTTATGGTTGACCCTTGAACAATGCAGGGTTTAGGGGCACTGACCTCGGTGCAGTTGAAAATTTGTGTGTGATTTTTGACCTTCCAAAATTTTAGCTACTAATAATCTGTGGTTGACCAGAAGCCTTACCTTACATGGACAGTTAACACATATTTTACATGTCACATGTATTATATAGTGTACTGTTACAATAAAGTAAGCCAAAGGAAAAAAAATGTTATTGAGAAAATCCCGAAGAAGAGAAAATACACTGACGGTACTCTCTGTCCTGTATTTGTCCAAGAAATCCTCTTATAAGTAGACCTGCGCAGTTCAAACCCATGTTGCTCATGGGTCAACTATGTATTTAAAAATACTATTATCCATCCATTAATGAACTGAGCACCTACTACGAGCCAGGCACTGGGGGTACAAGTGTGAAAGTAGTGTGGTGAAAAGATAACTGAACTTAAAACACCTGATTTAAATTGGTGTTAAATTAGTGAGAGACTCTGCCTCTCACTAGCTATGGATCTTGGCACATAGTAGGCATGCAACAAATATCTGTTGAATGAATTTATGGTTGACATTACTTAACCTTTCTGAGTCTATTTCCTCCCATATAAATGAGGCTAAAGATGGTTCCTGTCTCACAGGTGTGTTATGAAGACATAGAATGTGTCATGAAGTAGTGTATAGTTAATGATAACTACTATATGCCAGGTACTTTCACATTTATTATTTCCTTGACTCCTCACACGCGTTCACTCACTCACTCATGAGGAAATGGAAAGACTGAGAGGAACAGTGACTTGCCCAACGTCTCTCAAGATGTGAGTTGTCTAGTCTTTCTTTATTGCTACCTCCCTATCATGTGCCACAAAGTAGAAACTTTATATATAGTAGGTGCTTAGGCAGTTCTGAAAATCAAGAAAATCCAACACAAGTTCTATTACTGTTTTTTTTTTAAAGATTTTATTTATTTACTTGATAGACAGAGATCACAAGCAGGCAGAGAGGCAGAGAGAAAGAGGAGGAAGCAGGCTGTCTGCAGAGCAGAGAGCCCGATGTGGGGCTCGATCCCATGACCCTGGGACCATGACCTAAGCCAAAGGCAGTGGCCTTAACCCACTGAGCCACCCAGGCGCCCCTCTATTACTGTTTTTAATGACACTTCACAGCAGGAGAAAGTAAGTGTATTTCTGATAATTCAGTTTAGATATATAGCAGCTGGTCTGACATTTACTACGCTAAACATTTCAGGAAAATTCACCAAAAAAAATCTCCTTTAAATAAATATATAAAATAGTAATATATATTTATATAATATAATAATAAAAATAAAATCTTCTTATGAAGATTGAAACCAACCCACAAAACACCTATCAGGAAAATGTAGAAACTCATTCTTTTTTTTTTTTTAAGATTTTATTTATTTATTTGACAGAGAGAGAGAGATCACAAGTGGGCAGAGAGGTAGGCAGAGAGAGAGGGGAAAGCAGGCTCCCCGCCGAGCAGAGAATGAGCAGAGAACCCAATGCGGGTATCCCAGGACCCTGGGATCATGACCCCAGCCGAAGGCAGAGGCTTAACCCACTGAGCCACCCAGGTGCCCCTAGAAACTCATTCTTAAGGATGCTGTACTTAGAATCTTACAGACTTGCCAATAATTCTTTCTCAAAGGGATGAAAATGATGTAACACATACCCACCATAGGGGTGCCTGGGTGGATTAGTCTGTTAAGCTTCCGATTCTTAATTTTAGCTCAGGTCAAGATCTCAGGGTGGTGAGATTGGGCCCCAGGCTTGTGCTGTGTCTGGAGACTGCTTGAGATTTTCTCTCCTCCCTTTGCCCATCCTCCCATACCCAATGTGGCACAATTTTCAAAACATTTTTACTGCAGTAGAACATGCAAGAAGAGCAGTGCACAAACCAATTTTCCTAAAATGAAAGACAGTTAATTTTTATAAAATGGACACATCTATAAACCAGCACCTGGCTCAAGAAATAGAGTATTATTACCGGCATGTGGAGTCTCCTCTCGGCTCCCTTTCCATTACTACCCAACCCAACCCTCAAGATAACCCACTCAAGATAACCACTATCCCTCAAGATAACCCAATCCTCAAGATAACCACTCTAAGATCATGCATCTGTTTTGACTGTTTTGGGAATTCACGTAAATGGAAGTATATAGTATGTATGCATTTGTGTTCAGCTTCATTCATTCAACATCTTATTTGTGAGGATATGATCTTGTTGGGTATAGAGGTAGTTGTTATTACTGTATATTATTGCCCAGAGCTTATATCTCTCCCTCTGGTGGACATTTGGGTGGTTTCTTTGCTATAAACATTTCTGAACATGTCTTTTGGTGAATGTGTACATAAATCTCTGTTGAGTAGACAACGTACCCAGGGATGGAATTGCTGGGTCACAGGCTACATGCTAATTTCACCAAACAGGTCTGTAAAGTGTTGTTCAAAGTTCTCTAATTTTATCCATTCTGGTGGATGTAAAGTGAGAGATTGCATCTTCAGTGTTCATTCTGGGATGATTAGTAATTGAGAAACTTTTCATTTGTTTATTGTTTTGTTTCAAGAAATGCCTGTTTATCCCCTTTTGAGAAATGCTGTTCAATTATTCTACCTATTTTCAGTCAGATATTCTGCCCTTTTCTTGCAGCATTTTCTTTGCAGCCCTTTTCTGTAAGCATTCTTCATAGATTCTGTATACAAGTCCTTTATTGGATACATGTGTTGCAATGATCTTTTCTCCCTTTGTGGCTTGACTTTTCACTAATGGTGTCTTCTGAGGAATAGGAGTTCTTAATTTTAATGCTGTCCAATGATCAGTTTTTTTCCTTTATAATTAGTACTGTGTGTGTTTGAGGAATCTTTGCCTACCTCAAGTTCATGAAGGTCTTTCTTTTCTTTTTTCTTTGGATAGGTTTCTTTGGATAGGTTTATTATCTTTCACATTTAGATTTAAAATCCACCTGGAATTGATTTTTTTGCAGTGGTGTGAGGTAGGGGGGTCAAGATTCTTCCTTTTTCTGCATGTAGATATTCAGTTGATGCAGCATCATTTACTGAAAAGACATTTTCTCAATTCATCACAGTAGCATTGACATAATCACGTCATAATCCTTGACATAAATCATGACCATTTAGTGTAGATCAGCTTCTGGACTCTCTGTTCTATTGGTCAGTTTGTCTACCCTTGATGCCAGTTACTATGTCTGTAGCTTTATAAAGGGTCTTGATTGATATCTGATAGTGTAAGACCTCCAGTTGGCTCCACTTTTTCACCCCGCTAAGCCTATCTAGTACTGAAACGCCAATTCCACTCCCCACTTTGCTTTCAATTTGTCCAGGTGGGTGTGATTGATTTGCCTGTTCCGGGATTTGGTTATTTGTGGTTACCTGGATCGTTGCCTCATCAAAGCCCTTTAAACTGCAAGCCAGCCAGGTGTCTGCAGACAGCAAAGCCGACCTGCCGGGTAATTAACGCGAGGAAGGGGGAGGACTGGAATAGGGAGTATCGTCCCTCGAGAGGGGTACAGCGAGGAAGTGGCCAATCCTCACTTCAAGACTTTTTTGGGGGGGGGGATACGAAGGGAACCAAACTCTCGAACCCGGCAGAGGAGGGCAAGGCGAGGTCACGCCATGTAAATGTCGCGGGGGGTTCCGCGAGGCCGCGCGAATCGGCTCGCCGGGGTGGGGCCGCGGCGCCGCAAATCACCAGTTGAGGGCTGGAGCGCGCGCCGCGGGCTCAGAGCCGCGCCTGCAGCTGCCGGGACCGGGGCGGGAGCTGGAGCAGGAGCCGGAGCCGGAGCCGCCGCAGCCTCCCGGTGCACCGGAGATCCGCGCGCGGGCTTTTCTGCGGGCACGCCCCGCCGACCATGAGCGGCCCGTGCCCCGGGAGCAGCCGCGGCTGGGGGGCCGCCGAGGGGCGCCTGTGAGCCCCTAGCCGGAGAGCCCCGGCACCGAGCGCCGCGCGGGGAGGTGAGTGTCGGCCGCGCGCCCCGTGGGGGTGCTGCTCGTCCCGGGGCGCCTCGGCCTCCCCCTCTTCTGGGAGGAAGGGCTGGGAAGTTTGTTGGAGAAAGTTAGGATAGGGGGAAAGTTGAGCCGGCGCTCCCTCTGCCCCCAGCAGAGCTGGCGTTTGGGGGCGGGGGTGGCTGAAGTGCGGACCCGGCTTGTGCCCTCGGGGCCCTCGGAATTGGCCGGTATTCCCCAGACGTGGCCCGCGGCGGGAGCCGCTCAGCGCGGTGCGGTGAGCATCTCTGCTCTTTGCTCTCGAGCGGCATCTTCCTGGCCGCTGGTCTCCCCGACCCCCACCCCTGTCCCCCGCTGGTCCGGGCTGCTCGGCCGACCGCCCTTGCTCGGCTCCTCCGGTTCCCTCTCTGCGGGGGTCGAGGGGCGCTGGGGCCTAGGGGCGAAGGAGCCAAGTTTCTCCCCTAATCTCTCCGAGAGTTTGCAAAGAAAGCGAAGGAGCCTGCCCAGTAACTGTTGACAACATCCCCCTCCCTCTCTCTCTTTGTTGAGAAAGAATGAATAGTTGGTTGTGTCGCTCCCTCTGCATTGGAGAGGGGAGGAAGGGGAGGTGTAGGGAGGGACGGTGGACACGACTGGAAGAGGTTCTGATCTCAGCCCCTCTCTCCCTAGCGGCAGCGGGTGCCACCACTTGAAAAGTTGGATCAGGTGTAGACACTTGTCTGGGAGCGGTCGAGTGGGCTCCAAAGCAGTTGGCAAGGTGAAGTGTTCCGTGGGCAACACGATGGGTCGTGGCTGAGGTGGAAAACTCTGGTTTTGGCATTAACTCGCTTGAGGAAGAGTGCACGGAAGGGGCAAGAGCGGTTGCCTAGCCTCTCCTGTGCTTTCGCCCAGAGCCATTGGCTGGGATAGAAAGTGGAGCCAGGCGTTCAGAGATTTCTTTTAAACCTTGGAAGTTATCTCCCAAGGCTGCACAGATCTGTTCAAGGAAAATACACTGGCAGAGGGAAGGTCAGTTTGGGAGCGGATGATCTCCCAGCACGTTGCCAAGGACGGAGGCAGGAGGAAGGGGAGGCCTCGGTGCTGAGAGAGGGGGTTCAGCAGAGCATCCGTGCAGGGGCTGCCCAGTTAATAGTGGTGAAGCCACAGGCCAAGCTGTCCTTTGGGGGTGTGCAGGGGAGTGTATGGAATATAATGTGAAAGGCGTGCCATGCGGGGGCTCCCTTACCTCCAGCTTTCTCTAAACCTGCTGAGAAGCCTGGCATTTCCAGATGACTAACCAAGATCTCAATCTCCTGTTCATATAGAAAGGACTGCTTGTCAAATGAAGGCTAAGCTCAAGAACTTTATCATGTAAATTCTGTGTTGTGTTGCTTGAAATACAATCCGTGGAAGAATTATTCATACCTCAGTCATTTGGCTAGACTTCATAAATTTGCTAAGAAAATAGGGATACTCTTCATTTCTAAACTGAAGACAAATTTCATTCTAAGTGCCTAAGCCAATTTTTTAATCTTCTCTTCCTGTTTGACTCTGCAGAGAGGTTACAAAACTCCATATCCAAATGAGAAATTCTCTGTTGGGGTCATAATTGGGCAGCTGACCCAGTTACATTTCCAGAGTTTCAAATTTGACAAAGTTTTTAACTCCCACTTCAGGTGACCATCTATAAGTTTAACTTGAAAATTAGCTCATATTAGAAATAAACTGGAAAACCCAAACAAGTGGGCTGCCTGTCTCTGCCTTGACTAGCATGTGCTCTTCAGTTTCTTCAGGACATCTCTGCAAAGCGAGCGAGTTGGACGGCTGGTCATGAGCACTTCAGAGACAGCCAATGAGCCGGACCAGGAAGGTAGCGCAGAAGGTGGGAGTTGGTCAGGCTCTCTTGTCCCTGTTGTGATTTCAGCTCTTTGGACATTCACAAAGGTCTCATATGTTCATATCAAGATGCAGAATCTTTGACCTTTGTATATATTTCAAGGCCTGGCATTAGACTGAATTAGGACACCGTGTCTGTTTACCTGCATAGTGGAGAGAGGTGACGTCAGGTGGCCAAAGTCTCACCTGGGCTTTTCTTTTAAAGACTGCCCGTAGGCTCTCTCCATGGGCCTGTGTGTGTCTGTGTCTGTGTCCTACTTGGTTTGGTGTTTATGTCTATGGCTCTGAGTTAAAACATTTACCTCCCCATCCTTCCTGGCTGCGGTGTTTCCCAGAAGCAGTGACTTCTTTTGTGAACTCTCTTTGTAATAGTGATACCATGCTGAGCAAGACAGACCTGGTCCCTGACCTGCTGGGAGAAGACCTGCTATTTATTGAGTTCTTGCCACATGTCAAGGGCTTTCTGTACACTGTTGCGTTTACTTTTCAGAGCAGTCCCACAAAAACTATTTTTAACCCATTTTTACAAATGAGAAACTGCCAGAGAGGTTGAGTAACTTGTTCCAGGCCACACAGCTAGTAAGTAAATGACAGAGAAGGGATTTGGCCCTGTGAATGTCTGTCTTTAAAGCCTAGGTCCTGAGTCATACCATGTTTGATTAAAAAAAAAAAAATCACAAAGTACATAAGAAGTATGTGATGGCTTGGAACATTGAGACATCTCCAAGTAGAGAAAATCTGGGAGCCAGGAAGTAGAGAATTGGGGTTAGTCTTCACCATACTTTTCCAAGCACTATGCCCACCTCAGGGCCTTTGATTTGCCCAGTACCCTTCCTGGAACTCCCTTCCCATCTTCTCTTGACTGGTTCTATGTCTTTTTTCAGTAACCTTTTCAGAGAAGCCCTCCCACACCACCCTAATCTAAACTAGCTCTCTATCCCAACAGGTATGTTCTATCATTTCTTCCTGGTTTGTGTTCTTTATGACACTGATGCTGGGATATTACCTGGTCTGTTTTCTTGTCTGTTTTAACTGGACCGTCCCTGCCCCCCCAGTCCCAACTTACACTCCATGAGAGCCAGGACCCTGTCTAATTTTTTTTAAGTCTTCATCCCTGGTACATTGTAAGCCCTCAGACAATATATACTCAGTGAATGAACATTTACTCCCTTTATTTGGGCTTGATTCTCTGAGATCCTAACACTCTGAGATTCTGCCTGGTGGAGTCAAATGTAGTAAGTGGCTTTGCTCTCAAAATGAAAGGTACTTGGGGCGCCTGGGTGGCCAGTCGGTTAAGTGTCTGCGTTCAGGCTCAGGTCATGATCCCGGGGTCCTGGGATGGAGCCCTGGAGCCCCAAGTTGGGCTCCCTGCTCCTTGGGGGAGTCTGCTTCTCCCTCTCCCTCCCCCTCCTCATGTTCTCTCTCTCTCAAATAAATAAATAAAATGTTAAAAAATTGAAAGATACTTACCTTGAACCTAGATTCCAACTACATACCATGTACTTCCTTCCCTTGGATTTTCCCTAGGTTTCTAGAGTCTGGAAAAAATAAAAGTGAATAAGAGTCAAGTAGGAAATACAGGGAATACCCTGTAGTAAGGTTATTAATGAGTTCTTCCACCTATAGTTTCCCCCTTCTGCTCTCCGTACCACTTTTAGTTATATTTTTAGAAGTTGTGTCTCTGGTCTGGGCCCACCTCCCCCACTCTTAGGCTGATTCAAGCTTGGCATAGGGCCCAGGGCTGAGCCAGTGTTTCCAAGTGACTACACACAGGGTAAGCCTGTGTTTTAATGGGGGAAGAGTCCCAGTATAGAGGTAGTGGGTTGTAGAGGGGAGCCCGGCTTACGTATTTCAAGTTTGTCTGGAGGTTTCAGCTTGCATAATCTTATCCCTCCCGTTATTAAAATCTGCTTCACATTTTTCAGCTCAGCATCCCATCCTCAGCAAAGCCTTCTCTGGCCACTGGCTGAGTCTTGACCCTGGTCCCCAATCTGTACTCCCATAGCGCTGAGACTCACCAGCTTGTGTGGCCGGGACTTGCTGTCTGCTTCCACCACAGAGTAGTAACCTCATGAGTACTGTTGCTGACACTGTCCCCAACACCAGTAACAGTGCCCACCACGGAGGAGGTCCTGCATCCTGTGTGTGGTGACGAGAAGAATGAATTGGTGCGTCTCTTGAGGGACCCCTCCTCATTGCCATTCTGTTCTGTCCCTTGGGTAGCCCAGTCCGAGTCGCCCTTTACCAAAGAGATTTGCTTATCTAGTGGTCCTCAACTCTGACTCCACTTTGGACAATACTGGTGGCTTCCAAAAGATTGATGCCAGGCTCACACCTACCGGGATTCTGATGTCATTGGTCTGGGTCACAGCTTGGGTGTCAGGATTTTATTTTGATTTTTTTTTTCAAAGATTTTTTTTATTCATTTGTCAGAGAGATGGAGAGAGAGAGAAGGAACACAGGCAGACAGAGTGGCAGGCAGAGGCAGAGGGAGAAGCAGGCTCCCCACTGAGCAAGGAGCCCGATGTGGGACTCGATCCCAGGACACTGGGATCATGACCTGAGCCGAAGGCAGCCGCTTAACCAACTGAGCCACCCAGGCGTCCCTTGATATTTTTTTTTTTAAAGATTTTATTTATTTATTTGTTAGAGAGAGAGAGAGAGAGAGAGAGCGCACAGGCAGAGAGGCAGGCAGAGGCAGAGGGAGAAGCAGGCTCCCTGCCGAGCAAGGAGTCCGATGTGGGACTCGATCCCAGGACGCTGGGATCATGACCTGAGCCGAAGGCAGCCGCTTAACCAACTGAGCCACCCAGGCGTCCCTATTTTGATATTTTTTAAAGATTTTATTTACTGAGAGGGATGGGGGAGCAGAGGGAGAGAGACAAGCAGACTTCACACTGAGCGCAGAGCCAGACGTGGGGCTTAATCCCACAACCCTGAGACTGTGACCTGAGCAGAAATCAAGAGTCAGATGCTGAACTGACTGAGCCACCCAGCGCCCTGGATGTCAGGATTTTGAAAGCTTCCCAAAAGATTCTTATGTGTAGCCAGCTGGAGGACTGCCCCGGCCCCCTGCTCCCTGCCCCAGCTTCAGGTTTTCAAAACTCAGTCCTTGCTTTAGGCCCTGTAGGCTCGAAGCAGCCATGGTGAGAGAGAGCAGGGATATAATTCATGGATATTGTATGGTTCCTGACAGTTTAAGAGGTACTTTCACATCTGTTATCACAGTTGATAATAATAAGCTAAGGGACCTGCTCTTTGGTTTAAATATTCCCTTTATGTTGATGATTTTTAAAAATCCACATCCTGTTCTGGCTCCTAAGTAAACATACCAGTATCTCACCTCCTAAGACTGAATTGAGCCATTGGTTCCTCACACTCCCCAGCTCAGCGCCAGCCTGTTAGCCTCCCTCCCGCAGGAGGCCTCTTTTTACCCACTCTGTACATTACAGCATCGTACTGTCCTCCTGTGGCTGTGGCTTCGAGCTCCTCATTCTTCCCTCTGTCCTTCCTTTGCTTAGCCACTGCCTAAGGTCAGGATTCTAAATCCTTCCTCCCTGGCTTGTGGGCAGCAGCTTGATGGGCCTGCCTGTCTCCCTTCTTTCCTTTCCAGAAGTCCTGGAGTTACTCACTTGGGCACAGACCCGCTTCTTTCCCTCCCTTCCAGATCTTCCCTAGCACCTAACCTTGGAGGGACCTCCTTGCCTCTAGCATCCTCTCGGAAGGCTTTTCCATACAATTCTTGACCTTTCAGAATCCCTTCAAAATGTTTCATCTCCAGCATAGTCCTGTTTGAGATCCTCCTCAAGTCAGTTTGTTCAGATTAATTGTTCTTCCCTCCAGCACATGAAGGGTCCCCAGTGATTCTGAGTTCCTGGTCAGGGATTAGGGCTGATACATCATTGATTCTCTAAGTATCTTATATGGAGGAAGTATTTCAGTGTTTTTTTTTGTTTTGTTTTGTTTTTTATTTCAGTGTTTTTTGAATTGAAAGTAGGAAGGGCAGGTATTAACCCTCAATGCAGAGAATAAATTGAAGTATGGAAAGCTTGTTGAAGGGCATTCTCAAGCACTTTGGCTCCGTTTTGAAATCGAGATATTGGATAAGCAGAGAAGAAACCTGTGGCCAGAAATGTTGGAGCTGGGGGAACCTTTACCCATCATAAGAACCGGAGATAGTTGATCAACTATCCTTCTGCATAGAAAGAGGTTCTGTGGGCTGCTCTGGGCCTTCCCAGCAGGCTCTTTGGAATGATCTAGGCCTCCCTCTGAAGAGGGTGCTGACAGCTTGGACAGGCAAGCATTCACAGCTGTGGGGGGCAGGGTGTGTGTGTGTGTGTGTGTGCGCACGCGCGTGTGCGTGTGTGTGTAGGGTAAGGGAATCCTGGTAGGCTTACATCACTGGTGGTCAGGCAGGGAGGGCCAGGGAGCTTGGATTTCTTTTTAAATAATGATGACTAACATTGAGTAAGTTCTGACCTCGTGCCAGGTGCTGGCTAGACCCGGGAGCGGCCCACACAGGGACTCACAGTCCTAATGTTCCGCACCCACCGTGAGCCAGGCCTTCTGTGTGGTCACAGTTTGGCGTGGAACAGACAGGCCCCAGAATGACCAGGTCTGGGGAAGAAGGAGGACAGCGATCATACATCTTGCAGGAAGGCTTTCCTTCTGTCCAGCCCCCGGCACTTGTGTGTTATTGTCTATTGCAGGTAAAGCAAGGAATTGTGGATGTTTTGTTCTCTGTTGTTCCCCTTGTGCTACCTTCGTCCCGGTACACCGTGAGCTTCTGCAGCGGTGTGCTTGATTGTCTTCAAGCACATCCAAGGCCCCAGTTCCTCTGTGGAATAGACTCTGCAGGGGTATTATTCAGTAATGATTTTCACTCCAAGCTGTCCTTTTGCAGTGGAGAGGGTGGCCTGTGAGAAATGGGGGTTGGAGGACTTTGGGACAGACTACAGAGCAAAGGAAATGTTTTGCTCTCGAGGAGGCCAGTGCATCAGGCAGACTGTGTTAGGCTACTGTGTTGTCTAGACCAGTCTGATTCCCTGGCGGGTGGGACGGATTCTGGATCCTTAATGTCGCCAGGGACTAGTTTTATTTTTATTCGGGCATGGGTTTCTTTTCCTATAATATTGGCCTTAAAAATGACTTATATAATTTGGCTAAGGCCAAAACCATAGTTTGTTTTTGGTGGGGAGGTGGGCGTATGCTGCCCTTTCTCGGGGCGAACATTTCTGCTAGTGATCATAGCTGAGCATAATTGTTGGGTCTGCTTTTGCATACAACCTAGTACATGTTTTCCTTTTCTTTCCATGCTCTTCTCCCTTTCCCCCCTTTTGTCTTATTTCTCTTCCTTCCCACTCTTCCCTGACTACAACATGCTTGCTGCTTAACCCTGCTAGTGGCAGGTGTGTTTCTGACACCTCTGGGGGACAATGTACCCTCACCCCAGGGGCTTTCCTCTGCAGCTGAGCCCACTCATGTAGGGAGGAGTGACCCACCTCCTCACCCCTGACCCTAGCCCGTCTTCGTTAATTAGAGTACATTGATTTATTTGTAAGCACCGAGTCTTTGCTAGAAAAAAATTCTGCCCTGGGTAGCACAACTAGGGGGCCAGTCGGCACTGAAGTCCTAGCAGCTGAGGAATTCCAGTAATCTCCACCTGTTCTTATCATGTACAGGGTGATGGAAAGACGGGGGCTAATTATCTAACATTTATAATGTGTTCTCTAATGCACTTACCTCGAAACCTTGAGTACTTCCTCAAGAGTCCTTTTTGTTAGTCATACTTTTCCGTCAGCTTCAGTCATCTGAAATAATAAAATGGCTTATGTGCCCCTAGAGTCTCTGAAACATGTTTGCCCTTTTCCATCAGTGGATCTGCTGCCAACCCAGGAGAATTCCTCTGTAGGTTCAAAAAAGGGACATGGTTAAACTTCCCATTTGTATTACATTTCACTGGTGATGGCATGCACTGTTTGTCCTGTTAATGCTCCACGAACCTGTTCTTTTGTTCTACGGTATGTTTCCATTTCCATTTGTGAGTAGGAAGTCGGTTCTTGTGATGGCCTAAGATTCATGTCTTTGCTCTTTTCTCTTCCCCTTAGAGGAGCTGAGAATTATGGCTGCAGGAAAATTTGTGAGCCTTCCCAGAAACATGCCAGTGAATCACCAGTTCCCTCTGGCCTCGTCCATGGACCTTCTGAGCAGCAAGTCCCCTCCAGCTGAGCATCCTACAGATGCCTGTCAGGATGTGTCTATACATGGCACCCTCCCACGGAAGAAAAAAGGCCCTCCTCCCATCAGGTCCTGTGATAACTTCAGTCACTTGGGGACCCTGCCCCATTGCAAGTCCCCACGGCAGAACTCCCCTCTGACCCCGGCCATCATCCAGGAGCACCCCCTGCAAGACTGGAAAGGCGAAACCTTCATCTTTAGGTAACTTCTTCATTTATTTACCTTTTTTTTTCCCCAGAGAGAGAACCTTGTGGGGAGGGGATGGGGTAGATGCAGAGGGAGAGAGAGAATCCCAAGCAGGCTTCACACCCAGCCTGGGGTCCAGTGCGGGGCTTGATCTTATAACCCTGACATTATGACCAGAGCTGATATCTAGAGTCAGAGGCTTAATGGACTGAGCTACCCAGGCGCCCCTTCAGGTAACTTGGCTTATGAGTTGGCTTAAAGGGCTTTTTTAAAAAAGCCTTTCTGTTAGGGAATATGTCAGCTGTACAGAGTAGAGCAAATAGTTTACCTCCCAAGGGCCTGCCACCCTCCACCTACTCTGGGCCTGGGCCAGCCCCACGTTGTCTGTACTCCTGCCCACTTTGTCTTCCTCTGCGATTATTTTGAAGTCAATTTCAGCCCCTGTTTTATCTGTAAATATTTTGGTATGTGTCTTTCAAAGATAAGTACTCTTATTTTTTAAAAAGCATAGCATAAAAAACTACAACACCTAAAAACTTTTAACTGTTTTTTAGTATCTAGTATTTGAGAGTATTTTTACAGCTGACTTCTTATATATTGCTAAGTCCCTCAAAAGGAAGCACAGGTATATTTTTTTATTATCATGATATCAGATTCCAAGCTGTGTCCATCTGATTCTGTAGAGATGCCAAGATGGCTGTAAATTAGGAGCCACATCTCCAACATGCTGAAGTAAAATTTGGTCTGGCTCCATCATGGGGTTGGCTTCTGAATACTTTACAACAAGGATTGATTTCTCCTACCCACTAGGGATCTGGGTAAATAAGCCTTACGGTTATAAAAGCTTCTTGTCCGGGGTTTGTATTGGGCCTGGCTGTGATTAGTTTCTGCTTGTTAGAGCTGGTTTAGAAACTGCCTTCCTTTTCCTGCCAGGGAGGATCAGCAACCTGTGATGTTATCGGGCAGAGCAGGGGCTGGTTCTTTCTGTTTTATCTCCTGGTGTCTCTTTTTGTCCGACCCTGCAGCAAAGAAAGCGACTTTGATCCTAGCTCGCTTCTTTGTTCAATATCTATATATTGAGCATCTGTGTCAGAGTACATTGATTTTTTTAAGCACTGGTGCTTCACCAGGAAAGTTCTGCCCAGTCCCTCCTAGTAGCTGAACCGAAGGGCTGGTCCAACCTTAAAGATATTCTGGCAACCAAATTTTTCCAGCAGTCTGCTCTTGCCCTTTGGTGGCGTAAGGAAGGATGTGAGCTGACAGGATAGCAGTGGGGCATCTGAAATGGTGTCTTTCTGGAGCCACTACTCTAACCAACTGAGCCACCCAGGCGTCCCTGGAGCTGCTATTCTAGCGGAGGGCCCAGGTAATACACAAGTTAATTGCAGATTGTATTAAGTGCTATGAAGGAAATCGCGATAGACTGAAGATTTAGTGGGCCTGTTTCTTTTTTATAATGCAGACAGGTCTCTGAGGAGATGCCATTTGAGCTAAGACCTGTGTAATGAGAGAAGGTAGCCATGGGAAGAACCAGAGGAAGGCACAGGGAGAGCAGTGCAAAGAACTGGGGGTGGGAACAAGTCTGGCATGTTTGAAAAAACTCCAAACAAAGCCGGTGTGGCCTGTGGCTGCTGTGTAGCAAGCTGGGAGGTGGACAGTACAGATGCTGGGAGAGAGCTAGGCAGGTAGGAGGCCAGAATTCGTTTTAGGGGCTTAACTGCAGTTGTATAAGAAGAAAATAAGTAGAGGCCAATATACTCTGTAGAAAGTGCTGGAGAGTCCTGAAGTGTTTCTGACATCAGCTCATAAGATTCCCCAGGGTATCCTGGGCATTAGAAAGCCCTGCACCTGCTCTGCAAACTGTAGCCGGGTGACCTCCCAGCTCAGAGAGCTCACAGCCAGCCTGTTGGGGGCCCATATCAGTGTCAGGTGCCCAATTCGGTATTGTTCATACCGAATCACTGGCATTGAACATGCAGAATAGGTGCTGTCGTTGCTCCCTCCTGGGAAGGTTAAGAGGCAGCCACGAAGAAGAGCTTCTGGCTAGCCAAAAACAGGCACTCATACCGGGCTGCATAGGGTGGAGTCAGAGCTGACTAGTCCCCGACTTCCTGTAGCCACTTTTCATTTATGGAGTTAACTCCGTCGTGAGCTCCATGTCCACTGACATTCTAAGGCCCTGGCTGGGTGCCAGCTCTCACAAGGGGGCAGCTCCCGGAGCCCCAAGGGGTGTCAAGGGAGTCATCCTTTCTGTCTTGAGGAAGTCCTTGATCAACACCCAAGGTCCAAGCCATCAACCCTGCCAGAAGTTCAAAGCTTTTTGATTTGAAAATGACTTGGACAGAAGTCAGATCTCTGTAGAAGATCTTATCAGGCGATGGCCCAAGTCCTGGGTTTGAAGTCCAGGCTGTGGAAGACTTAACAAGCCCTGCTGACTTACGTGTGTTTATCATTCAGAACTACATTAGTCCAAATTCACAACTTTGTTGCTTAACTTAAATACCTCCTTGTGAAAGGCAAATACAGGAAGTAACAAACACGTATCCTTTAGGGTTACTGCAGTGAGCAGTGAGCAGATCATGCCGAAGGATGGTAAAATCCCATTCTGCTCCCTGGTCTTATTAATAGATTTTGTTATTTTTAAACGTTATTTATTTACTTATTTTTTAGAGTAATTTTATTTATTTTACTTATTTACTTATTTCTACCCCCAACATAGGGCTCAAACTTAGGATCCTAAAGAGTTTCATGCTCTACCGACTGAGCCAGATGCCCCTATATTTGGTTCACGCAATGCACTTTAAAAACTATCTTGAGGTGTTCCTGGTTTTGAGGAGTTCAAAGTACCTTGTATTACTGTTTTTATCCTTTTAAATATTCCTGATATTATTAGCTGCCTCAGTTCCTTTTTTGCAACAAGCCACAGGATCAAAAAGTAAAGCTTGTGTGCATGTGAAAAGGAAGGGACAAAAAGGTATGAATGAGAATCTGAGCCTCCAGAGGGGGAGGGCTGCCTGAGGTGCCACAGCAGAGGGAGAAATAGCATTTCTAGACCTAACTCAGCTCTTACAGCTCAGCTGCTAGGAAAACACCAACTGCCCACTGCTCACTCACTCCCCACTGGAAGCTGGGAGCTTGTAACTTTTAAAAAAATTTTTTTTTATTTTTTTAAAGATTTTATTTATTTATTTGATAGAGATCACAAGCAGGCAGAGAGAGAGGAGGAAGCAGGCTCCCTGCTGAGCAGAGAGCCCTATGTGGGCCTCCATCCCAGGACCCTGGAATCATGACCTGAGCTGAAGGCAGAGGCTTAAACCCACTGAGCCACCCAGGCGCCCAACTTTTTAAAAAAATTTTAAAGATCTTACTTATTTGAGAGGGAGAGAGTGTGAGCCCCAGGGAGGGGGCAGGGCAGAGGGAGAAGCAGACTCCCCACTGAGCAGGGAGCTCCACATGGAGCTTGATCCCAGGACTCTGGGACCATGACCTGAGCTGAAGGCAGACGCTTAACCCACTGAGCCACCCAGGCGCCCCATGCTGGGAGCTTTTAAAGTTAAGAGTTTTAGATCTTTGGACCCAAGGAGTGAGACTAGTTAGGTCTACATTTAACGAGATTATTGATTTTTTTTTTTTTTTTTTGGATGGGGAGGCTTGTTTGAGGTTAACTTTTTTTGGCCTTACTTGTTACTTTTCATAATGAATTCAAAGTTAATTTCAGTGACAGTGACTTGCCTGGATGTCAAGTCTGAAAATCTTTCATTTTGTCCTGTTTGCTGTTGGCACAATGATAATGGGGCCATCTGGGAAAGCCCAGACCCACTTTTCTTGTACACCCCACCTACACTCAGAGGGAAACCCACCTACACTCAGAGGGAAACCCATCAGACAACACCTTTTTGCCTTGTAAAATACTCTGATAAATTGCAAGTTTGCTATTTTCCTGACAAACATATTTAGCTCATTAATCTTTAAAGTGACCCTTATTATAATTGCATATTAATTGAATATCTACCCTGTGGAAGGCCCCAGGCAAAACAGAGAAAATTTCCCCTTTGACCTAAAAATTTGTATTATTAAGCAGTCTTCTAAACATGTGTCCTAGCTACAAAAATTACTATCTGTCACATTTTATAATTTTAAAATATCCTTAATGATATGTTCATAAATTTCCTGTGTGCCCATCCTCACCCCACATGAGAGATCTGGCAGATTTCATCATGAGTAGCAGCAGTTTTTGTTCTCATTCGCAGTTGAAAAGGTGGTTCAGGAATGTTGAGGCACCTGAGCTCAGACCCCTAGTGGGTGACTGAGCAAGGATTAGAACCCAGAGTGCTGTGGGGCCTTCCCCAGACACTGGGCTCTACAGCCTTCTGAAAAGGTTGGCCTCAGCTGGGGGCATCTTCTGAGCTATCCTCTTGCATGGAAAACTTGCAGTCCCCAGAGTCTGAAACCCAGGGCACCTTGAACACCCACCTTGGGGAAATGGAGTCTTGGCCACCAGGAGCCAGGCAGAGGGCAAGCCTGGAAGGGAGAGTTGGTCTCTCCTCATTTGGAGACTGTATCTCTTGGCTTTGTTGTTGTCTTGGCTGCCCTTGGATGTACTTGTGGTTTTGAAAGGTGGCCAAAGTGAGAAGCCAGGGTGCTCTTAAACCTGCTGCTTGATGTCACAGAAGGAGCCTTTGTTGTGCAGGCAGAGTAAGGCTTCCCCAAGAGGTGGGCAGACAGGATTTCCTCTCGAAAGGAGCGTTTGTTTGACTGCTGTCCCTTTGAGTCACTTATCTTCAAGGGTGAATTTTTATTTGAATCTGGGACCTTCCCTGGGCCGAGAGGGGACCAGTTCCTGTTGTTGAGATGTCTGTGTTGTCAGGATAGCCAAAGGATCAGCTCTGGGAGAGTGGTGCAGGTCCTCTTCCTGTCTTCGGGTACGTGGCTGTCTTTGGGTACGTGGAGGCATGCATTCCTGGGAACAGCTGCCTGGTGCCTAATCCCTTCGGCCCTGTGTGCTGTGGGAGCATGTGGCGGGACAATGTGATGTTTCATTAGTTTGCATGAGCAGAGTTGACTGACTAGTCACAAGTGTTTTAACTGACAGGACCCAGAAAGTCTGCAGAATTATTCCAAATTAAAATCCGGAGTACTTTCTCAGGCGGTAAGTTACCTACCATGTTGCAGCGTCTGCTCTTTTGAGTGGAAGCAAAGTGGAAGGCATTGGATCTGTGCAGATTCTTCACAAAACACTGATTGATTGATTGAGTTTTTAAAAGATTTTATTTATTTGCCAGAGAGAGCGAGAGAGAACACAAGCAGGGGGAGTGGCAGGCAGAGGGAGAGGGAAAAGCAGGCTCCCCACTGAGCAAAGGGGCCTGATGCGGGACTCGATTCTGGGACCCTGAGATCATGATGTGAGCTGAAGGCAGAGGCTTAACTGACTGAGCCACCCAGGTATCCCTCAAAACACTGATTTACATATCTAACTCTGGGCTGTATCAGGGCCCTCACCTCCCAGATTATTTCATTGGTTCCTCTTAAGAACCACCAAGTTCTAGAACTTTCTACTTTCTCTTTAACAAAGCAGGATGTTTTCCCAGACATGCAAATATGTCTTTAGCTTGCAGTTAATCAGAGGGATCTATAATGTAAAGGTCCACATGCAGATACCTGCATTTTAGTTATATACAAGTGTGTCTGTTCTCTGCAGATTGAAAGCTTTTTGTGCACAGAGGAAATGTTGGGTTTGGAGTTGTAAAAGTCTATGTACTAGATTAACAGATTCCGTTTAATAGAAGGCACATTTATTGAGTTAGCCAAATGACAGTCGCTTAATAGCCAAGAATGTCTCCAGGCAAGTTGTAGTCCATTTGTTGAATTTTTATTTTTGAAATTTCAAGTTGTGTTTCTACTGCTTGGTGCTTAAAAGCAGCTGTTGTGGTTGGGGTTGTGCATTCTGAGGCATGGGGCACATTCAGGACCTGGTGACCCGGTGTGCTGAGCCAGGAGCAGCTGGGTCAGAGGTGAGCTCAGCCCCTGCTGGGCATCTTCCCTTCCCCCTGCCCCACCCCCAACCACCAGTGCCTCCGGGGTGGTGCAGAGAGCCTGGGGACTGGGAAATGCCTACTGGTCTACCAGCTGCCTGACAGTGGTCTTCAGTCCTCCACTGACAGGGATGATTTGAACCTAAAGGCTGGGATCTGTGCATTCTCAGATGTTCTGGGGAAAATGGAAAAGTTTCTTTGTTTTGTTTTGCTTCGTTTTGTTTTTAGTGAGTGCAAATGTCAACGTAGAAAATGGTCAGAGAATTACACAAAGCAGTCCTTGTCGAGTGATACTGCTCGACATCTTCTCTACCCTCCCCAGGACATATAAACGAGGGTTTCTTAGGTCTCCTGCATGCTGTTTGGGGAAAGGTCAGGTTTTTAGTCTTCTGGGAGTCAGAAACCAGAGTTTTCCATACCTCTCAGTATATGTGGATTTGGGAGCCTCCATGGGCTGGACCGAGGATACAGGCTGGAGAAGCTGTCACTGCTGTTGTTCATGGGAAGGAGACGCCTCCATGGGGCCCATACTGGGGCCCCAGGACTGACAAGCTGTCAGGCTGTCCCATGGTGGCCCCCTTTGCCATGCTGCCACCATGCCACCTGTCCCCAGGAGACTAGCTGCAGAGCTGGGTGTGGAATTTCAGGCAGTCCCTTCTTAGAGGTCCCAAAGGCAAGCGCATGGTCTTCTTGTTTTAAGGATTCTTATGTTACTTAAAAATTACCGAAGTCTGGGATGCTTGGGTGGCTCAGTCGGTTAAGCGTCTGCCTCCGGCTCAAGTCATGATCCCGGGGTCCTGGGATCGAGTGCTGCCTTGGGCTCCTTGCACAGCAGGGTGCCTGCTTCTCCTGCCTCTGCCTTACCCCTCCCCTGCTTGTGTGGCTCTTTCTCTTTTTCTCTGACAAATGAATAAATACAATAAGATAAAAAAGATTCTAGAAGTCTGAGAAACCTTCCATAATGGACCCAGCCTTTGTGCCTCCTGGACTGTCTGTGATCCCAGATGTACCCGCAGACGTGGTCACCAAAGCTAAAATAACTCCTGCTGTGAAGAGAACACTGCAGCCTCCCAACCCGTTCAGATCCCTGTTTTGCCACTTACTTACTACGCATGTGAGCTGGGGCAAGTTCTAAATCATAAAATGAGCCTCCCTCTGAGGAGTGCTGTGAAGGTTCACTGGTCACCAAATACAAAGGCTGCGCTGAATGGCAAAGCTCTGACTTCCGCACTGGAGCCTGACACTGCCTTCTGGGGCATCTCGGCAGCTGCCCCCTGATCACCAGCCCTTTATTCTCCTCCTGCCCTGACTCTGCTGTGTGACACCTGACCTTGAAGGCCGCTGATGCCTTTGCTGGGATACTGACGTAGTTATGGCTATCAAAGAATGCTGCTAGTGACCTTGGCGCTGATTTAAGCAACCAGACCCAGTAGCATTGTGACCTTGTGTAAGTCACTTTACCTTTCTGATTGTCTGATTCTCTACTTTATCTTTCTGATTCTGGCCTTGTGTAAGTTACTTTACCTTTCTGATTCTAACCCCTTCTTCAAAGGGCAGCTATAAGGCCAGATAGAATCCCATGTGAGGATGCCAGCACAGAACCTAGCATGGAGAAGGGGCTCTGATATAGGTTTCCGTCCTTCCTTCCTCCTGGAGGCTCTAATCCTTGGATGTAACCTGAGATCACATTCAGTGCCTGCAGCTTCTGTGGGAGAAAGTTTCCCACACATTGCCAGAGTTTGGCCCGAGTCCCGCTCTCTGGGTCTGCCCTGAGCTGCCCTAGAGCGATGTGTCTTGGCCACCATTCATGCTTACAGGTATTATAGCCTTGCATGGCACTGAAAGATCAGCACATCATTATACGGAGACAGAGAACAGAGCCTGTCTTCCTTGGATGGGCCCAGCCCTTTCCCACTTGCCCTTGTACTTAACGTTAGTATCTTTGCTATTTATTCTTCAGTAAATGTTTATTGAGCTTATTTTGTGCCAGGCATGATGCTGGGTACCAAGTACCCATAGAGATTGACATAATAATGGGCAGTGCCCTTAGGCAGTGCCCAGGGTAGGGGGCGTGTAGACAAATGCATCAATCAGTACAGAACCACAAAATGAGGAGAAGCAAGAGTTCCTTGGATTGGGTGGAGGGAAGACCTCTCTGGGGGAGGGAACATTTGAAGATTTAATATAAAAAGAGAATGTAAAATATTTCACTAATATTTATTATGTTGTTATGTATCAAAATGGTATTATTATTTTTGAAATATGTTCAATAAGATACTGAAATTATTTTTACCTATTTCTTTTTAATCAGCTACCAGAAGACTTTTAAAAGCACATGTTTTCATGTGAATAGATAAAGAAAATGTGGTGTGCATACACACACACACACACACACACACACACACTGGAATATCACTCAGCCATAAAAAAGAATGAAATCTTGTCATTTGCAAAAACATGTTGGAACTAAAGGGTGTTATGTTAAGTGAAATAAGACAATTATCATATGATTTCCCTCATGGAATTGAGGAAACAGAACAAATGAGCGAAGGAGGGAAAAGCGAGAAAGAGAGGCAAACCAAGAAACAGGCTCTTAACTATAAACTGATGGTTAACAGAGGGGAGGTGGGTAGGGGGATGGGGGAGATAGGTGGTGGGACACTTTTACACAGCACAGGTTTTGTTAAAAAAAAAAAAATTTCATGTGGTTTTCACATTGTATTTCTATTTGGTGGTACTAGTCTACATCTTGGTGTTAGGAGTTTAGGTTTTCTCCTGAGGGCAGAGGGAAGCCTTTAAAAGGTTTAAGTAAAGGAATAATGTGATCTGATTCAGGTTGTAGAATATCACTTGGCCTCCGTGGAGAAGAGATTGGTGGGGCAGAGGGACTGGAGTGGGGGGCAGGAAGTGGTCACAGAAGCATGGGAAGCAGGTGGAGGTCTGTGCTAGGACAGTGGTAGAAGAGGTAAAGGGGGGTGGGTTCAAGATCTACTTGGTAGGTAGCATCTGTGGGACTTCCTGAAGGTGGTGGGATGATGTGGGGTGAGGGAGGGGGACAGCCAGGCATGGCTCAGGCAGCTGGGTGTATGAGATGTATGAAATGGGGCCATTTACTGAGATGGGAAAGACTGGGAGGGGAACAGGGCTTTGTTTGTTTGGCTGCATTTTATTTAGTGGATGGCAGAGAGTTGAGACTTACGTTTGGGGGGTGTGTGTCGAGTGGAGGTGTTAACCAGCTGGTATTATGAGCCTGGAGCTCTGGAGAGAAGGCTGTGCTGAAAGTTACAAAGTTAGGAATCTGTATAGATGTGAAATTCAAGCCATGGAAACAGATGTCCTCACCAAGGGAGAGAGCTGTGTAAAGCATAAAGGGAAGAGACCTTAGGACCCAGCCCTAGGAACCCCACCACATCTCTTCCAAGGAGTCAGCCTTGGAGGCTGAGCCTTGGGGTTGGAGGGGAGCAGAGAAGTTAGATGGGAGCTACATTAGGGGTACTGTTCAAAGGAAGATTTTTCTTCTTAAGATGAAAGACAGAATTCAATAGGAAAAGATCTAATCTTTTAAGCATATAATAAAACAGTTTTTCATTACTTGAGTCTTTTTCTAAAACGTTTTTTATTTAATTAAAGCAGATGTGTCCTCAGGGCTGCCCTCCCTGTGGGCCTGTGTCAGCAGCACGGGGATGATGCTTTCCTGCGGGGCCCCATGATGACTCTCTGGGTAGAGGAGGTAAATGGATGACTGTGGAAGACATCTTTTGCCTGAGGGGTGATGACTGCTTTTCCCAGGTTTGGTTGGGCAGCCCCCTTGAGGACAGCTGCCTGCCCTTGGAAGGCAGGTTGAGGGCACGTGTTCCGTCTGTCTGGCTCAGTGGACTCTTTCCTCTTAGAGGTCTCTAGCACATTATCTCAAAACCACAGCACTCATTCTGCCTTTGAGTTAGTTGAGAAGAAACCTTGACAGATACACAGTTCTAGAGGGAATGAGGAGCGGCTGGAGGTTGGGGGGGGATGGGTCCCAGGGAGTGAGGAAAGGGCAAATAGTATACCCCAGCCAAACAAAGCATCTGCTTTTATCAAAAGTGCTGTGTTTGGGCTCAGACAGCCTGAAGCCTGATGAGTCACGATGCCAGACCCTCTCGGCCTGCCAAGAGACATACTGGCCTTGATATGGTTTTTCTCATTCTTCCTCTATTCAATTTGACTGACTGTTGCCAAGTTAAGATTTGAGCCGCAGCTTTTAGCTTAATGCTGTCACCAGAATTGTGCTGAGCGTAGGTTAGCCGCTGATCGTGTCAAGTTTTTAATCAACTGATTAACCTTGGATTCCTGTATAGACTCACTGGAGTGTTTGTGCTGTGTAGGATATTTAAATGATGCCTTTTTTCACACGATTAAGAGAATCTGCCCAAGGAGTGGTTTAATTGCCATTGTTTTAATACATGCCATGAACATATTAATCAGGCATTGCTGACTTCTCAAATGAGATAGAAAGAGACACAGAGAAGCAGGAGGTGGCTGCCGAAGTGAAAGAAGCAGGAGTATCTGAAGTCCCCAGGCCTTAGACTCGTGGATAGCCAGAGGGGAAGGGTGTCCTCATCTGCAGCTTACCGTGGGCCTCAAGAAGAGAGGTTGCCAGAGTTGAAGGAAATGTTACAGCTATCACATGGCCCAAGGCTCTGAAAGGGAAGCACAGTTGAAAACACCGGTGAGTAGCACGCCCAGCACAGTTTGAAGGAGGAAGAAGTAGGTGACCGTTCAGGTCATTCTTGGCTGTGTCTGTAGGACCGTCTCCAGCTGGGTCCCCCTCATGTGGCGTGATGAGCCGGGGCCATTCTGAGGAATTCATCCACGGGTACGTTGACCGTGGCCTGTGTGCCTAGCTTGATGCTGGGTGGGAGAGCTTTAAAGCCTGGCCAGGGGCTGTGTCTGTGTGAGGCGTTCATGGCCCTAGGGAAAAGGGGTGCCCTTTTGAGGCCTCCAACCTTACGAGCATCTGTTCTTTCCATCTTCCTCACTGCTGACCTAACTTCCCACCCGTGGGCTAGCCTTTCGCATCACTCCCTAGTCTCTAAACAATTCTGCTTTTCTTAACCTCTGACCTTAACATATTTCCAGGTACCACGGTTCCAGATGTACACATTCTTGACTTGGTGGTGGAAGATGGTGCTTTCTAGATAACCCTTCCCTTGAGGCCTGCCTGCTCTGTGCCGCCACCACTTGCTCTGGGCTGTCCTGGCCTTGGACCCAGGCCCAGGAAAGCTTGGGCCATGCAACCCATGCAACCAAGGACCATATCAGAGGGTGGCTCTGGGCTAGCAAAGAAACCGAGTGCAGAGTGAGCAGAGGATTGTGCAAAAGGCTAAGGGTAACAAAAAGGGCTTTCAGAAGTTAGGTTTGGAACAATAAAACCAGGAAGAGGGGCATGGGGAGAAACCAAACTGCTGAGCCTCTGTCTGGCTTGCATTTTTTTGTCAAAGAACTGACTTGTCTGATTGGAAAGGGTAAGATCTGTGGAAAGAAAGAGAACTGTCAGCCTGGAGCAGAAGGGGCTGAGGCAAGAGGCTCTAATGCCGCCAAGTGAGGTGAGGCCCCGAGGCCCCAGAAGACCAAGGGGGCCTGAGCCTGAGGCCAAGACCATCAACTTGGAGGAATGCAGGCGAAAGGCCCTACAGGGAAAACAGAGGAGTATTTCAATTTTCTGGGAAGGAACCAGAGAGATGAAATTAACCTGTAAAATGATGCGATTGACCTGATCTCAGGAAATATCTTAAAAGGATTATTAGGGCAATGACTTTTGCATACTTGGTGGACGAAGCAGCAACTTTCGGTATATTAGCAGGGCGTTGCCTAAAGCAAGTCATACCAGATTAATTTCCTTCCTGGTGTAATTTGTTGGGAGATTAAAGGAAGGTTGAGAAGGTGTGTAAGCAGATGTCAGTCTCTGGTGATAGAACTCAGGTGAGAGGCAGCCCAGGGGGCGTAGATGAAGCCTGATGTAGATGTGTTCTGACTGACCCACGTCTTGGCCCACTCTGGCCAGTTTTTTAAAAATCGTTTAGATAGTAGTATTGACCTGCAGATCACACTGGTGGATGACATGAATCATAGAAGAAAGGTATGTCAAAATGACAGAAATGAGATCCAAAAAAGATCTTGGCATTTGGAAAAAGGCCCAATCTATTTGGATAAGACTGTAGTGAGAGGCAAAGACTGGCACTGGAGTCCAAAAGCAAAGTCGGAGTATGGGGTTTGGGGTGTAATGCGTGTGAAAATGATTGCAGGATTTGGGTAAGAGCAGCTCAGAATGAGTGTGCTATGGTTGTCAAAGAAGTGAATGGGATTTTAGGAGCATCAATTGAAGTTTAATAATCAGACGAAGGTAAGTGGTCAGTCTTGGCTGCCAGATCATGAATCTGGTGAACTGTTTGTAGCTCTAGACAACCAGAAATGGAAGGTGCATTTCCCTCCACTGCAGAGCCTTGAGCTTCTGCGGAGGATGCGCCTCCCTAAAGCAGATCTTTTGGTTTATTCATGAGGGAATATCCCCGAGGTGTGGTGTATTAGTGAAGAGGAACTGCTCATGTCGTATGATGTCGTATGTTAACCTGGAGGAGAATGGAAAATATGCACCACCCTCAATCCTGTCTCCTCCTAGTGAAGCTGACTTTAACAGATGAGGTCAATAGATACATTGTGAGATGTGGGAGAGTGACTCTCATTTATTTTGCAAGGTGATGAAACCAAAATACATTTTCCTGGGTGCACATCTGGAAGTATTAGAGTTATCCATTTTTAAAGCTAGCAAAGACTTGGGGCGCCTGGGTGGCTCTGTCAATTAAGCATCTGCCTTTGGCTCAGGTCATGATCCCAGTGTCCTGGAATCCATCAGGCTCCTTGCCCTGCTCTCCCTCTGCCTGCTGCTCCCCCTGCTTGTGAACTCTTTCTCTCTGACAAATAAATAAAATCTTGAGGAAAAAAAAAAAGGCTATATATAATGAGCCCCCGCCTAGAATAGGAAGTACCTCTTTCCTGGTCTCTGGGACAGCTATATGGTTCCCAGCATCAGTAAAAAACCTGTCCATCTAATGACATACCAGTTGAGATTTTTCCAAGAGACACCATCTCTCTACTCAGCATGCCAACCCTGTTTTATGTGTCCATTTTTTCTCATTTTCCCAGAAGCTGATGGAAATGGCCCTGTAGTAAACTCTTTCCTCTTGGCACTCTCCCTGATGAACTTCGAACATGGCATTTCAGACATGTCCAGAGAGAGTCATTTTCAGCAGGAGCAGCCAGCCCCTCAATGTCACTTTGAAAACATCTGGTCTCAGTGGGGCTGGGGAGCTGGACACAGCCCTGACAGCAGCAACGACCCACAGCCAAAGGGGTTCTGTCTGAGGCCACCACAGTTCAGGCATAGGCTTGTAGCTAAATTAGCTCTTTAATGTGGGGGCCCATCAGTCAAAAACATTTCTCTTGTTCCCTCTCTCCCTCCAATGTTTTTCTTCCCTTGGTGAATCCAGGGAGTTGTGGCAAAGAGAAGGGTTGAGGTCTAGACCTTTTGCATAGTGGAGAGAAACACACACACACACACACACACACACACACACACACACACTTTGTTCATTCATTTATTCAAACCAACACTTAACAAGCAACTGTGCCCTGATGATACAAGGGTGAGTAAAATACAGTCCCTTTTCTTAGTGAGCTCACAGTCCCGTAAGGGAGATGGCCAAGAGTACATGTATTGATCTATAATTATTTGTCATAAAGTTTTATAATAAAAAAGGAGTGCTGGGGAGATGTTATTCTGAGTTGTAGAGGGCAGGGGAAGGAGTGGTCAGAGAAGGTGGGAAGATGGTGGGGATTCAAAGCCTCTTGGTTCAGGGAATTCCAAACAATTTGGATTTACAGAGTGTGAGGAGCAAGGTGAGGAGCTGAGGCTGGCAAGATGGGCAAGGCTTAGCACCATGGACATCATCTAATAAAATATAAAATGAGGATGCTAGACTGTCCTACATATTAATTTTACCTAAAAGAACATGATCTAGTGACAAATGCTGTCCAGTGGATACAGACCCCTAGCAGATTTAAAGCCTGTTGCTAGCTCTTCTGTCCTGCCATCCCCACGTCCTCCCAACAGGATCCCGAGATGTTGATGGCTGTTTGTGGTGGAGAATGGAGGGTTGAAGGCTCTAGGTTCCAAGGCCATATCCACATATGAATGGGCTATAGCCACCAAGTTGCCAGTGGAGGGCAAACTTTGTCTCTGTTGTTGGGTTCACCTTCCCTGATTGTGGGACATGCCCTGGTCACGAGTTGGTTAAGAATGGTAAACCAATAGACCTCGGGGGCTCAGTGATTATTCCTCCTTGGCCCCACCACTTGGGGGAAACAGAGAAACTTGACCTATGGGTCCCACATATCTCTTTGTCTTGCATTTCAGTTAGGTGTTCTAAGAATGAGTTCATTTGTGATGAATGGGCACCCACAAAGCAAGAACTCTGCCTTGACATACAAGTCTTCTAGCCATGACCCTCCGTAAGTTTTAAATAGAATATTTTTTTAAAAGATTTTATTTATTTATTTGACACAGAGAGAGATCACAAGTAGGCAGGGAGGCAGGCAGAGAGAGAGGAGGAAGCAGGCTCTCAGCAAAGCAGAGAGCCCGATGCGGGACTCGATCCCAGGATCCTGGGATCATGACCTGAGCCGAAGGCAGAGGCTTTAACCCACTGAGCCACCCAGGCGCCCTAAATAGAATATTTTTGATGGCGCTTCCTATCCAGGAACTTTGCTCTACTTCCTTGTAAGGTCTGTAGGGATTCTTTCTGTCCTAATGTGACAGCATTTGTGAATCATGACAGTTTTGTTCTCCTTTTTCTGGTTCTTATACCTTTTATTTCTCATTTATCTGTATGGGCTGGGACCTCAGGACAGTGGTGCATAGAAGTAAGAATGGACATCCTTGTCTTTTTTCTGATTGATGGTTTGATTTTAGTAATGATTATAATACTCTGCCATTAAAAATAATACTTGCTGAGGGCATGAAATCCCTCATGGAAGTTCTTCTGTATTTTGTTTGTGAGGAGTTCATTTTTCCATGCTGAGCTCCCAAGGATGATTTTTTTTAAAATATTTTATTTATTTATTTGACAGACAGAGATCACAAGCATGCAGAGAGGCAGGCAAAGAGAGAGGAGGAAGCAGGCTCCCCGCTGAGCACAGAGCCCGATGCGGGGGCTCGATCCCAGAACCCCAGGATCATGACATGAGCCGAAGGCAGAGGCTTTAACCCACTGAGCCACCCAGGCGCCCCCCAAGGATGATTTTTTTTAAGTACTTTTTTCTCCCATTAATTAGATGCCTCAAATGATTTTTCTCCCTTAACTTGTTAATGTGGTAAATTGTATATATAAGTTTTCACCATTAAACTGACCCTGTATTCCTGGAGTCAACCTAGTTTGATTATGGTATATATTTATATGTTAGAATTGGTTTCTTAATATTTTATTGAAGGTTTTTTAAAAAAAATATTCATGTGCGAGATTACCCTGTACTTCCTTTACTGACCTTCTCTGCTTTGAGGGTCAAAGTTAAAATATCCTCTTTTTCCAGTCTCTTGAAGCTTTTATATCATTTTCAAGTAACAAATAATTCCAACGTTTGGTAGAATTTGCTAGATAGTAAAACTATTGGGGCCTGTGGGATGATGTTGAATTACTGATTCAGTTTTTTAAATGGTTCGAGGGCTCTTCAGATTTCTGTTTCTTTTTGAGTCTATTTAGTATCTTTCATCTTTCTAGGAATTTGTTCATCTATGCGGTTTTAAAAAGATTTTATTTATTTATTTGAGAGACAGAGATCACAAGTAGGCAGAGAGGCAGGCAGAGAGAGGGAGAAGCAGGCTCCCCGCTGAGCAAAGAGCCCGATTCGGGTCTCAATCCCAGGACCCTGAGATCATGACCTGAGCCGAAGGCAGAGGCTTTAACCCACTGAGCCACCCAGGCGCCCCCCAAGGATGATTTTATGCTAAGTTTTAAAATTTATTAGCCTAAAAGTATTCATAGGATTCTCTCCCTGTGTTCTCTTGTACCTCTGGCCATGCCCTCTTCTCATTCCTAGATTGTTTTGTGTTTTCTCTCTTTTCCCTCAGATGACATCTGTCAAAGGTTCATTTTATTAGGCTTTCCAAAGAACAAGGCTTTATTTGTTGCTCCCCTGTTGTATCATTTGTTTTATATTTAGTTTTTCTCCCTATCTCTGTTGTTCTATTTTTGTTTATTCTTTTAACTTAAGCTGGACACTTAATTTGTCTTCTTTTTTCTAAAAATAAAGGGTATGATTATACATTTCCTTCAAAATACCACTCTTATTGTATCCTAAATATGCTATATTCTACCTTCTGAAAATCTGCTTTGTGAGTTTAATCTAGGTAACAGTTACTGTGTTTAGTGACTTACAGTATTTGGGCTTATCACTGCCTCTTATTCTGTATGTCTGTACTAACTATACATTTTTTCAGACCTACGGGTTTTTAAAAATTGCCTTATTTTGTATTGTCTTTTTAAAAATACTCTACTCTTCATTGAGTGGTTACTTTTAAAATACAATTACTTTATAAAATGTAAAGTGAAACAGTACCTTTACTTCTTTTTGAACAATATAGGACCTTAGGTTTGGCTGTGGCCTTCCACTTGGCTTATATACCATTGTTGCCTTATATTTTAGTTTGTCTCTTTATTATTTTTTTAAACTGTTATTTATTTTGGTGAGAGAGTGTTTGGAGAGAGGGGGAGAGGGAGAGATTTCTGAAGCAGATTTCCCACTGAGCGCGGAGCCTGACATGAGGCTCGGTCTGATGACCCTGAGATCCTGACCTGAGCCAAAATCAAGAGTCAAACGCTTAACTGACTGAGTTGCCCAGGCATTCCATTAGTTTGTCTTAAAAAAAAAAAAAATGTGCTAAAGTACACATAATATAAAATTTACCAGCTTAGCCATTTTTAAGTATACAGTTAATGAACGATGAGTTAATTATTCACCTTGTGTAAATAAAATTGTCCAGGGGTGCCTGGGGGTCTCAGTCGGTTAAGCGTCCAACTCTTGATTTCAGCTCGGGTCAGGATCTTAGGGTCGTGAGATCAAGCCCTGTATCTGGCTCGGCACTCGTTGTGGAATCTGCTTGCCCTTCCCTCTCTGCTCCTCCCCGTACTTGTGTGTGCACGCTCACTTTCTCGCTCTCTAAAACAAATAAATAGAATCTAAATAAATAAAATTGTATGCTGTTTGTCCTTTGGTGACTGGTTTACTTCATTTAGCACAAAGTCCTCAAGGTTATCCATGGGGTAGCCTGTGTCAGCGTTCCCTTCCTCTTTGAGGCCGAGTAATATTCCATCGTGTATGTACACATTTTGTTGATCCATCCTTCCATCAGTGGATGCTTAGGTTGCTTCCACATTTTGGCTTCTGTGAAGAGTGCTGCTAAGAACACATATGCACAAATATCTCTTCGAAATCCTGCTTTCAGTTCTTTTGGGTATCTATCTACTCAGAAGTGCAGTTGCTGGATCAGATGGTAGTTCTATTTTGAATTTTGTGAGGGACCTCCATACTGTGTCTCGCAGCTGTACTGCTTACGTCCCCACCAGCCATGCTTAAGGGTTCCGATTTCTCCACATCTTTGCCAGCACTTGCTATTTTTTTTTTAACTCCACAGATGACACATTCGTCTTGTTCTATACCATCAGTGCTGGTTCAGAGTCATCTACACAGTAACCAGTTACTGTGTGTCTCATTCGCTCTTAGATCTTTAGCTGTTCTTCTGGCATCCTCTTCATTCTTCCCAAATGATGTTCTCTGTCTTTATTTATCTAAAACTGTCTTTATTCACCCTTGTTCTTGGTAGTTCCACTGGGCAGGAAGTTTTGAGCTCCTCACTTTCCCTTCTGGCTGATGAAGACCCCCACTGCCAACCTAATCCTCATTGTGCGGAGGGCAGCCTTCCTTGGCTCTTGGGCTGCTTTTATTATCTTCTCTCTGGTTTTGATGGTTTATAGTTCCCTTGCAGTGTGTCTAGGTGAGAATGTATTTTTGTTGAAATACTTCAGAGGATACATTGGGATGCCTGAATCTGAGAATGGGTATCTTTCATTGATTTTGAAGATTTCCCATCATTATTTCTTTGACGATTGCTTTTTCTCTCTCAAGTCTCTTCTTCTGGAGTTCTGGTTAAATGTAATTAGGCCTTCTCATTCTACCTTCCACATCGCTTTTATATTTCCTATCACCTTTTCTCTTTGTGCTGTGTTCTATATAGTGTCTTTGTGTATTTGTTTATAGTTTCTTCATACATTTGTCATATTTTCTTAGGTCGTGTTTAATCTATTCCGTAGCAGATTCTATATTCAGTTTTTATTTTTATAACCATCTGTTTATTCTGAGATCACTTTTTGATTCCGTCTTTTTTTTTAAAAATCCTACATTGTTATTTTATTGCTTATATCTGATATTCCGGTATCTGAAGTCTTTGAGGATCTCAGTCTATTGTTCTTTCTGCTGATTCCAGTGATTGGGGCTTGCTTCCTTGTGTATGTGGTTATTTCTGAAAGGAAATTTATGTTTGACCCCATTTGTGGATATCCTGAGGGGCATTCTGTTGATAAAGTTTCCCCCCAGAAAGTATTTACACTGTTTCCTTACTGATGGCACCACCAACCCAGACACTTTAATTTCTTAGTTTTAGATTCTCTGTCAAAGCAGGTAGTATAAATTTGAATCCCAACCAACATGAAGGCCGATCTGTGGTTACAAGTTCTTGGAGGAGACTCTTATTGCTGTCATTTTTTCCATCAGGATTTGTGGTGGAGACAGTAGGTTTCCTTCCTGGTTCCCCTTGCCAGAGAGCATGCTACCTTCTTAATTTTTATGTATGTATTTGTTTTTGCAAATTATTTTTGTAGAGTGGTATAGTCCCTTTCTCATGGCTTCGTGGTTAGCTGCTGACTTCTGTGGGTCTAGGGCTTACCCTTCCTGCTTTGCTTCTTACCCTCTTGTTCATGTGTTGTGTTCTTGATTTGTTCTCTGTTTCTGTATAGGTTTTATATATGTCTGTGCTCCTTGAGGATTTATCTTTCTTGTGACTTGCGCAATGCATTTGAAAATATACTTGTAACTTATCATTTGGTTTTCAGAGTATCTGGTCTACCATATTAAGTGACTCGAAGTCCCAGAGTAGAAATTTCTAATTTTCTGAGTCCTTATTTGGACTATATACAAAGGTGTTTTTTGTGGTTTAAATTTTCATTTGTCTATGCTTGTCATTGTTTATTAATTGGCTGCCATGTGACCAATACAGTTCTAAGGGCTTAGTATACATTGGTGAGCAAGATAGAAGTAGCCCTTACCCTCATGGAGGGTGCAGTCCCATGGAAAAGCCATAAACAAGCACTGGGTGCTCACCGTGAGGGTGGGGCTGGTGGAGAAGACCAAAGGATTGCGTACAACAGGTATTCTAGGGCAGTATCTATGCAACTATCTTGTTGTTCTGTGTTTCCTTCCTGAGTTAACTATTTTTGTCGGTATGAAGGCCTTAAATATTTGTCCTATTTCATCATACTTTATGGGAAAGATTTACATGTTTGTAATTTGAAAGATGTCAATGACCCTTCTGAAAGTAACTTACTTAGCAGTTGAAAAGGAAGGGAACTTATCTGAGACCTTCAGTAGCTGAATGCCAGCAATCCTACGTGCACTGCTAACCGTGGAGAAAGGGTGGTAATGGGGCAAAGTCTGAGAGATAATTCAGATCCCGATATAGTCTTGAAAGTTCATATAGTACAGTGCTTGAAGCAAAGGTTTTTGCCAGTTCATTCTTGATGACTGTATTGAGATGTGCTAGACACCATCTACTTAGTTCCCTTAGAAAGAATTCAGCAAGTGCCCTTACCTCTCTCTTCTCTTTCACCCACTGAAGCCAGTCATTTACGGCCATCTGTCTTTTCTCACAGATTTAGAAAAATCTCCTAAATCTGTACCATCCCCGCTCCCTCTGTCATCCAGACCTCTCCAGCGTTGTCTCCTTTGGTCTTCCCGACTCCATGTTGCCCCCCCCCCCCGAATCTGTTTCCCACACCAGTGCAGGGGAGTTTTTCTGACACACAAATCCCTGGTTCTTCTGCTGCTTAAGATTTTTCAACAAATCCCACTGCTTTCCTAAGTCTAGACATGTTTACATGGCATCTGAGCCCCTTATGGTCTGGCTCTGCCTCTTTATCCTGATCTCCCAAACCCCCACTGCTCCTGAGCCTCCCCCAACCCTGTGCTTCCATTACTTGTTCTTTTATTCATGAATTCAGCAAATGGTTACTGAGCAACTGCTGTGTGCAGAGCACAGGGAATACCAAGGTGAATAAAGCAGAGAAAGCCTCAGACTTATAGGATTATATTCCAGAAAAAAGACTGTGAGCAAATACACATTTCCTATAATATCAGATAATATGGAAAAAAAATAAAGCCAGATAAAGCGATAGAAGGTAGTAGTGGGCCTTATTTAGATGGGCCTACCCATCTAAGTATTAGGTGGGCCTTATATTTCCTTTTAAGGAAAGCTTCTCTGAGGAGGTGTTGTTTGAGCAGACATGACTATTGTGAGGGAATGAGCCTTGGAGAACTGCAGGGAGAACATTCTAGGTAAAGGAACTATAGTAAATGGTGAGCCGCAGAGGCAGCGACCAGCTGTCAGTAGGGCTTGGAGGGAATGAGTAGAATAGCCAGTGAGTATATTAGTATGCTTTTGCTGAGTAACAAATTACCACAGACTTGGTGCTTTAACACCTGTTTATTACCTCACAATTTCTATAGGACAGAAGTCCCACAGAGCTCAGCTGGCTCTTGGTTACCGGTCTCAAACTCCAATTATTAGCAGCTGTGTTCTCATCTGAGCCTCTGGGGAAGAAACTGCTTCCACAGCCTTTCAGGTGGTTGGCAGAACTCAGTTCCTTGTGGTTGTAGGACTGAGGTCTGTTTCCTGGATATCTGCCTAGGGCAGCTCCCACATAGAAGCCACCCAAAGTTCCATGGCATGGACCTTGTCACAGGCCATGTTGTAACATCATGCTGGCAACAGGGTCCTTCGTGTCCAGGTGCCCTTAATTTGCACGGCAGGTCCAGTTGGATAGTTGCCAGATCTTGATGTCAGCTGACTGGAGGCTTACACCTGCAAAATCCCTTCAGAGCAATGCTGATGTTAGTGTTTGGTTTACTCTCCGGGAGATGGGGCTCTTGTTGAGGGACATCTTTAGAATTCTGCCCATCCCAGTGAGGTTGGAGAGCTGGCAGGAACCAAGCCAACCAGGGCCTCAAAGGCTCTGGTGAGGACTCTAGGGTTTTGTTCTGATCAGATGGGAGTTATTAGAGGATTTTGATTTGGGGAAGGATCTTGCTGGCTGCTGTGGTTTCCCAAGTGCACCACAGTGTCCCATGTCCCTCTGTGTTGCACATGCTTCTCCCATTGCCTGGACATTTCCCATCACCACCTAGCTCAGTTAAGAGCTAATCTAGCTCACAGCTTCTTCACCCGGTGAGTCCCTACCTAACCCTCAAACCTTAGTTCAAAGGTGGCCTAAAAGGCCTCTCTAGAGTGTTTCCTTCCCACCGACACCAACTTGAGTTGTGCTGGGTCGGTTGATCTGTCTTCCCCACTTGCCTGCAGCTTCTCTGGGAGCAGAGCCTTTGTCCCTGATTCCTCTGTTTCCATTGTCTGGTCTACAGCATAACGTGTTGTAGATGCTTGATGATGTTTGTGGGATGAATGCAAGAACTATGGAGATACTGGGAATGAAATAGACTCGCCACTACTCTTGAATCGCTTACCTTGTCGAGGAGAGACCATAGATGAATAAATACACACTAGAATGAATCAGAATGCAAATACCATGCCATGTGCACCAAGGAAAGGTGCCTGCTCTGTGGATTACTTGTGTGCATGGAGTTTAAGGGGAACCTCTATTCTACTCAGTCTGAAACAGTTGACTCTCACATCCCTCTATTGCATGAGAGAATCCTCTTATTACAAATGATTCCTCTTTGTTATATCCAGAAGGACATTTGTTTGGCAACACTGTTAGCCATTAATTTATTCTATAATATTTAAAGAAGTCAAAACATTCATTCATTTAAAACATTCTATAATTTAAGACAGACATAGGGTTCTTCATTTCCTCATCTGTATTCCAATCACTCAGAAAAGATCTGTTAGTGAAATCTGGGTCATATATTCAAGACGGAGAACCTCTTAACTCAAAATAACAAATGTATAAATCAAGTATCCTTTTAAGAAGGAGGAACTATTAACCTGGTTACTAATGAGAAACAAACCAAAATAGTAAATACATCATTTCTGTGACTCCCAACTGCATATCCCTCCATATGAACCTAAGAAAACAGGACCCTAGAGAGACTGTTTTAACCCGAGTAAACAAAGCAATGTTATTTAAAATGTAATAAACATAAGAACAAGATCGCAGGAGGGTCCAGTTTCATTCTGCTGCTTTCCTGCGGTCTGCGGGCCCTGCGCTGCAGGGCGGCAATGCCTGACCGAGGGGCTGTGGGTTCCTGCCAGCCTCACCAGTTGTAAAGGGAGATGCGTAAAACATCATAGATTCTCAAGGGTGGGGATTCATAATTTGTATAAGCAAAAAAAAGTTTTTGAATCTTTTCATTTATATTGCCAAGTTCCTCTGTTTGTTTTCTAGTGATCTCTGTTGGAGAATATAAATCTGTGGCTTAAGGAGTGTTTGCTGCAGAGACTTGTATGAATAATTGGATATTCTATTTCAAATTAGAGGCTGGGGCTGCAGGGCCAACTGTTTTCTAGCTCATATCTCCTTTTGGCTAGCTGGGATGAGGTGGAGGCTGGGAGGGGAGACTCAGCCCTTCTGCACTGAAACATTTTTTTTTTAGATTGAAAAAAATTACAAATAGAAATGGGAGCTAGCTCTTAAAAATAAACATAATTTAGTTCAGGGCAATGATTTTTTAAGTTTTTGGATTTGTAACACACTCTTGGTTTTACTATATACTCTCTCCTGTATTCCTTTCTTGCCTGTCTAAAAAGGATGAGGAGAACGTGAGGATCTTCTAGGGCACCCCTGGGAGTCCTGAGTTTGAATTTTAGGACATTTGGATTCCCCTCTGCTCTTGTAGCAGAATGAACAGGGTTTCCTTAGCAGAGTTCATTTTGGGGGCAGGGTCAAAGAGGGCTTCAGTCTTATCCCTCACCAGAGCCTCCCTGTTTCCTTCTCTTCTGCCCAGACCAGTATGTGGTAGAGGTCAAAGAGGAACACAGGAGGGGCACCTGAGTAGCTCAGTTGGTTAGGCATCTGACTCTTGATCTCTGGATTGTGAATTCAAGTCATGTGTTGGGCTCCACGTTGGGTGCAGAGCCTACTTAAAAAAAAAAAAAAAGAAGCATACAGGAGGTTTCTCTAAGGTGGTGGGCATTTTGAAGAACCCCCCAGGCTCTTTGGTGCTAGGCTCTGTGGATGGGAGAGCACAGGCTGCCCTGCCTCCAGGAGATCTTGTCTCTGAGTGGGGACCCTCCTAATCGGTACTGCCTTAGGAGCCACCAGGCACAGCACTGGGCCTAGTCTGTCCGTGTTGTTACCCCGCCTCCTCCCAAGAGAACTTGAAGGCCCTTTTCTGAGAGAACTAGCTCAGAAAGTTTCCAGGTACATCTCTAGAGAAAGGAAGAAAGGAACATTTCAGCTTTCAGAGGTGAAAGGAAAAGTATTTTAGAGTGAAATCTGGTGAGAAGAGCAGGTCCTGGACAAAATTCTAAAAAAGAATACACTAAAACAATGACATTTGAGCACTGAAAAAAAGAATTAAAATGACAAACAATGACTATATGGTCTTGGTATTTGGCAGATATTTTCCCAAAAATGAATGAAATGAAGCTCAAGGAAAATATTTGACAGTGTGTTAGCTGCCAGTGAAAAAATTCAGGCTTTCAAGGGAAAATCAGAAGTGTGGAATCATCCACTATGCATCGTCCACTATGCGCTTGACACTTCACAGTGCTTAATAACTTCTGATACAACCAGTGACGATACTGACAAATGTGATTTTTTTTATATTACAATGAAGTGTGTCAAAATTTAGACTATCTGCATAACTCAGTGACCTAGTATTTTCCTGGACAGTGGATGCAGAATCACATGTGGATAACCGGTCCAATCAGAGTGCAGGACAGGTGCAGAAGAGTGAGAGGCATGGTCCAAGATGCACATTACAGGGAAGCTTTAAGGAACTACCACTTGTTTCGTTTTGGTGTGGTATCAAAAAAGACTAGCCATGATTACCTGAAAGTCCAATGAAATACCCTGCCCTTTTCCAGTTACATATCTATGTGAGGATGGACTTTTTTCTTAAACCAAGACATAACATACTGAATAGAGAAGTAGATGTGAGAGGGGCGCTTGGGTGGCTCAGTCAGTTAAGCGTTGTCTGCAGCTCGGGTCGTGATCTCGGGATCCTGGGATCGAGCCCTGTGTTGGGGAGGCGGGGTGAGGGGGCCCTGCTCAGCAGAGAGTCTGCTTCTCCTTCTGCCCCTCCCCTCTGGTCGTGCAGGTGCGTGCTCTCTGTCTCTCTCTGTTTCAAATGAATAAATAAAATCTTAAAAAAAAAAACAAATAAAGTAGTTATGAGAATTCAGTGTACGTCTACTAAGCCAGATGTGAAAAAGATTTGCGAACATGAGACAGTGTCACTCTTCTTGCTGAATTTTTGTAAGAAAAGATAACTATTTGTAATAAAATTGTTTTATATAAAACATAATGGGTTCCTTTTAAAAATATTAATACATATCTTGAAAATTTCTATTTAATTTCTAATACCAGTAATCAGTAGATATAACCCACATGAACAAAAGCTCCTTGGGGTCCTTAGCATTTAGAGTGTACAGAGATCCTGAGACCAAAAAACATTTGGGAACCACTGATTTCAGACCCCCATTCCTATCCTGTTTATCCATGCATTAAGATATGGGTATATGAATGTATATAATGCACATTTTTAAATGTACATAAACAGAGAAATTTGAAGATGAGAACAGCATTTTGGTGGTTCTAGCATCTTTCTGCCTACACAGGGTCAGACCTCTGAGCCAAATGATTAGCCTAAGACTGATGGCTATAGGCCTGAAATGTTAATTTAGGAGAACCAGGGGTTCAAGAGCTTAAAAGGGAGCACAGCCAAAATGCTCACCAAGTTTTTCGTCACTGGCCGGGTTTTTCCGTGGACGCAAAGCCTGATAACGTTGACACAGTGTCCAGAACGTGTGGCCCAGGTGGTGACCAGGCACAGCCCAGACTACAGTGCTTTGGGAAAAGATGGCTGGTAAACGAACTTGAATGCAGAGAATTTTCAGGCTTCGAAAGCTTGGTTTATCCCTCCATGATGGGAACGCACTCAGGGATGGTGAGCTTATGCTGGTCTCAGAGCCTTTGGCCCTCTGAGGGACTTGCTCCAGAGCCTCATCCACTGCCATGGAGAGGAGCATCTTGGATGCCAGCCTGCCTTCACACAGGTGGCCCTGTGTGCAGACCTGAAGGGACAATCACACCAAGCCAGGCATGGCTTTGGGAGTTGCATCCATTTCCACAAGATGGCGGTATCCCTGGGCCAGGGGTTTGGGACTCCTTGTACTCCAGCAGTGACTCGAATCCTCCCTTATCCCAGGGAGAAAGGCTGCCATCTTGCGGGGTCTCTCCACCACCAGGGTTTGGGGGTGGAGCCCACTCTTGCAGAGGGAGCTGCTTGTTGGGGGTGTCTGTGAGGCACCCGTTCTTTCTGTGGCTACACTAAGACCCTCTCCGTGGAGAAGACTACCCTTACAGGCTTCTGAGCCAGTTTGCCCGCTCAGAAAGGATGGCGTCTTTGCAGGGATGTGTTGCGTTCTTGAAGTTTAAGTCTCTGAAGGCAGCTAGCTGTCTTTTCATATCCTCTGTGGAGAGACACCTTGCTGTAACTCTGTAGGTGCTCCAAAGGGCTGTTCTCATGTCTCCTGCTCCTCTCCTTTGCCCTAGTCGGTTCTCTTCATTTCTGGAAGAAGTCAGCCTCCTCAGGGCCACCTGCTGCTGTTGACTTGTAATTGTCTGGGTAATCCCGACGTTGTATTATGACAGACCCGAGCAGGTGTTAGATGGGGAGGGGACAGTACTGGGGCAACAAAGAAAATGAGGACGACCTGCTCCACTTGACACCAGGGTGGGGGGTAATCGAGGTAGCAGTTAAAAGAAAAAGAGAGGAAGATGTGGTCTAGAAGCAGAGCTGGGTCTACAGACTCCATCTTCTGCCCCTGCAACTGGGTGACCTCAGGGAGCCATCGGGCCTGCGTGAGCCTTCATTGTCTTCTGTCAAAGAGGGCGTAACACAGCTGTCTTGTCCAGAGGACCCCTCATTTGGGCTTCCACTTCTGCTTCATACCCACCTCTGTCCTCCTTGCTGTTCTGTGCTTCAGATTTTTAGGCTTAATTTTGTGCTCAAGTGAATGTAGAATTAGCACCTGACCTAGTCTAACATTTGGAGCCTGACTGTGACGAGAAAGCTGGTGGAGCTTCTAGGCGGATTATGGCAGTGTCCCACCCCCTAGCCCTACCCCCAGCACACACTGCAGAAGGGATCTGTGTCTGTTCTAACTTCCTCATCTGTCTGCTGTGAGTACTGCCAGGAAGGTGGGCCCATCTTAATAATTTGAATGAACAGGGTGGCAGGGTGAACATGCTGTTGGATACATTTTACTCAGCACAAGAATACATTGTTCCCAATTGTTCTCATACTGTGTTTTCTCTTTCCAGGGATCAGCATCTTCTGGACCCAGCTCTGGAATATGTGAAGGTAGGAAACCAGGATTTAACGTGGAACTAGGAGCCTGTGTAATAGATTTCCCATTTTTACCACAGTGTTGCCAAATAATGCTGCACTCTAGCCTGTGAAGGAAACTGCTCAGATTGGAACAACCAGGGGGTAATTTGACTCTTGGGCCTTCAGTAACTTTTCTAAGGATCTTACATCATCCTATCATAGGTCTATGTTCTTTTTCCTCTTATCTGAAACCCTTGGGGCTAGATGGGTTTTAGAATTCAGAATTTTTGGAAAGGTAATATGGTATACATCTATAAGACCCTCAGAGGGGCCTAGCTCGGGTCAGCATTCCAGACTCAAAGTCATTATTTCAGCAGTGAGATGTGAGAATATTCACACAAAGTGGGATAAATAGACCACATATGATTTTTTTTTTAAGATTTTATTTATTTATTTGACAGAGATCACAAGTTGACAGGGAGGCAGGCAGAGAGAGAAGGGAAGCAGGCTCCCTGCTGAGCAGAGAGCCCGATGTGGGGCTTGATCCCAGGACCCTGAGATCATGACCTGAGCTGAAGGCAGAGGCTTTAACCCACTGAGCCACCCAGGCGCCCCAAGACCACATATGATTTTATGTAGCTCAGCCCACGTTTTGCCACCAAATGATGTCAGGTTTGTTTGCTGCCAAATGACTTAAAATCTTCCAGTTTTTTGACTTTGGGGAGCTGGTAGATAATGAATTGTGAGCCTGTGTTTATCTTCAGTGGAGGACTGCAGGCTCCCTGAGGTTTTCTGAGTCGGCCTTCCTTTCCAACAGCCACTGTCCTGTGTAGTAGTAGCTCATCTAGGACCAGGAGCTGTGGTCATGTGCTGCTTTCCAGTGGGGCTGACATTCATTGCTTCTAAACCATCAATACTCTGAATCAATGATTTCCTTCTGAGCAGAAAGAAAAAGTGCCTTTTACCAGCCTCTCCCCATATTTTGGCGTGTGTATGTTTGCTTTCTTTTATTTTTGGGAACTGAAATCTGGTACTTACTACAGAAAAGAGAACTCTGATTTGTCACACTTAGCTTCTTGCATTATGACAACATACATCCTTAATTTTTAGGAGAAATCTTGGCATGTGCTAAGTTTGAAGGAGCTTGTGTCCTAGGAGCCACATTCCATCCTCTTTATTCCAAGGGCAGTGTCACAGTTTGGGAGTATTTAGGCCTGTTGCTTTTTTGTGTACCCATTGGCATGTCTTCTCTCTTGACCAGAGGATGGATGATAAAGGAGAAAGCTATAGGAGAATCACTTAGTCACTTGAAGTAGTCATAATAAAGCTCATTGGAATGGAAGTGGGTATTCCTTTCTCCTCTCTCTTACCCAGTCTGTCTGAACTGTAGTATCCCTGCAGCAAATGTAAAATCCTAAGCCTGCAGGGCTGTCGTGTCAGAATCACGAGAGAGCTTTATAAAGGATGTCTGTGTGCCTCCTGCATGCAATGACCTGTGTTTTTCTGCAGGTTGTACACTGCAAAGCATCACTTGATGGGGAGGGGGCTGCTATTCACAGAGACTGTGACTGACTGGAGCATGACATAGGAACTGTGCCCTAGAATTAGGCAGCGTGTAAATCACAGCAGCCCTTTTAAAGCACCCGTGCCAACTTTCCGAAAGTGCTGTCTCCCGCCACAGGCTCCTGTACTCCAGGAACCTGGTTTTTCTTTCACAGTATCCAAGCCTTTAAGATAATCCAGTGATGAATTCTAAAGCTAAATGTAGATTCTGGAATGATTTGTTTTAATATTCTTCAAGCTGTTCTGTCTCATTCATGAATGTCGTCATACTAAGTTGAGTTGTGTTGAGGGAGAAAAGATACTGGGGCTCTCAGTGGCATCTGTCTTGCTAGGCAGTCCATGACTTCCCCAGCAGTGAGATGTGATGGGACTGCCCTTGGTGGCTTGAAGGCACTTCTCTCCATGGACCCGCTGAGGTGTTCTGAGGGTCACTCTTTGCTCCCAGCCTTGTCTGAATCTAGTCAGGGCTTTATAAAAGAAGTCTTTGTGCTCCTCCTGGATGCACCACATATATAGGTATTTTATTCTCCCTTTGCCCCTGGTTTGGAGGGATAGTTTGGGGATTTGTTGGGTGAATGTAGGGTATTTTCATTTGTGTCTATGGGCACTGAAGTTCGGAAAGCATGTTCATGGAGGCCTTTGACCTCCAGGTCTAAAGGGACCCATGTGTCCTGCTTCTTGGGCCAGTGCAGGCTCCTCCTAGCATTCCTCAGACTTGGCTGCCCTCTCGAGCCTGGCTGATGAGTCCATGTCATGAAGGCCTTGTAAATCAGTGCCAGGTGGTGTCTTGTGATTTGGAGAGTGACCGAAAATAATCAAGGGACGTGAGACAGTTGTAGATAAACTGGTTTGGTGCCCCCTGACTTTGAGCTGTTACTTCCGTAACGAGCTTCTGGTGCACTTAACGCCTCTGGGACATGTAGGAAAGTAAAGATTCTTTGTAAAATTCATTACATTGGGTTGGGTCACCTTCTGGTAGAGTCGGATTTATCAACCTAAAAAAACAAAAGTCAAAGGAGCACATTTTTAGGGACCTCTTTTTTTTTTTAAGATTTTATTTATTTATTTGACAGAGATCACAAGTAGGCAGAGAGGCTGGCAGAGAGAGAGAGAGAGCAGGAAGCAGGCTCCCCACTGAGCAGAGAGCCTGATGCGGGCCTGGATCCCAGGACCCTGGGATCATGACTCGAGCCGAAGGCAGAGGCCCCAACCCACTGAGCCACCCAGGCGCCCCTTTAGGGACCTCTTAATGGGGGTGGTCTGATCTTTGATGGAGAGTCTTCGCAGCAGTGGAAGCAGCCAGATGTGGCCCAACAGACAGCAGTTGTCATCCTGTGGAGAAACCCCGTCCCAGGTCTCTGTCTTCAAATGCCTTCTCCTTCCCATGGGAGACTTTCTAACCATCCTCACCCAGTTTTCCCAGTGCTCAGGAGGGGGAGAGAGAGAGAGAGATGATGGATCAGTGGATCCATCTATTTATCTGTCTATCTAGAACTGGCTCTGCTTCCATGTGTCTGGGGGAGCTGAGGCACTGGGGACAGGGTGGGGGTGGGGGCTGGGGCTGCAGTATTGGGACCGAGAGAGCCAGGTAGAGAATGAATCCAAAATTCACTTCCGTCCAGTTTGTACTCTGTGTCCTCCTAAAACTCTGTGCAGTCTGTATCGCGGCACATTAATCGGGAATGAAAGGGGACCGGTCTGCGGTTGCTAGGCTACCAGCAGCTCTTCTGCGCCGGGGATGGAGGGAAATGTGCACAGGCAGGCAGAGAAGCCCCAGGCTGATGGAGGTTCTTTTTCTTCCTGCTGCACCTAGACCCTACCTGCTGAATTCCATGTTTGGATGTGATGAGAAAGTTAGAGCAGCTCCAAACCAGCCAGAGGATTTTGGAATCTCATTCGCCGCTATGTCTGTCTCTTTAATTCTGTTAAAGAGAGGAGTTTTTGTTTTTTCTTTTTCTAGTTTTGCCTTATTTTTTTGAGCCCTTGCTTCCCCCTGCATTTTTTTTTTTTTCAAGATTTTATTTATTTGACAGAGAGAGCCAGAGAGGGAACACAAGCAGGGGGAAAGGGAGAGGGAGAAGCAGGCTTCACACCAAGCATGGAGCCCGGATGCGGATGTGGGGCTTATCCCAGAACTCTGGGATCATGACCTGAGCCACCCAGGTGCCCCCTCCCTACTTTTTAAATTCCCTCTCAGTTGTTCAAAACATGATCATCTTGAAAGTCTGATTTTAACTGGTTTGTGTAATCATGAGGTCCTTTGCTGTAATGAAATACAATCCACTCTCTTTTTCACTGCAAAAGAAACCACTTCTTCCAGGTTGGGAAGCAGAAACATTTACCGCACCTCCGCCTTCCTCCCGCTCTTGAGTCATTTGTGACTTTGCTTAGTGGTGTACAGCTCTGGAATTTTTCTCTGCGTACCTAGCATACCTTACCGGGGATAAAAACTTTTTTTTTTTTTTTTTTTTAAACAGAGGAAATAGCTTTTGGAGGAAATAGCCGTAGGCGAAATTGTGAGGAAGGCTTTATCTTCTGGGCTGTTTCACTTGTTCAGTGCCCTATTCCGTTGTTGCCGTATTTTTACCCCCATTGTGATGTATTTATTCAGTGTCGTTTCTTAGACCTGTGTCAGGTAACTGCTTAGAACATTTGATAAAATAATTGTACTAAAATGTGAATAAATGATAATAGCTCAGGGTGTTAATCTTCCCAGATCAGACTCCCAAGTTATACAACCCCGAAGAACCCTCAGGGAGAGGAACCCAGTCCACCCTCTGTGCCTGTGGACTTACTGCCTTCTTTCTGGAGGCTCCATCTTGTCACAACTAGAACATCAGGGGATGTGTTAATGTCCTTTGAACATTTTTAGGGTCCTTTAGACCTGTGATAGGCTAAAGGGGAAAGTTTTTTTAGCAAGTGGGAAAGGGTTCTTAATCTATCCATTCTCGATCATCAGTCAGTATGAGTGGAAGTGGCATGTTGATTGGAACGTGTGTCTCAGACATTAAGACCAAGGATGTGAGAGCTAATAAGTGCCTGTCCATCATAGTACCTTACAGAATTGGGGATGCACCTCAGTACTCCTTCATCTGCTCTTAGATCCATTATGTTTTCACTTTTGTAACCCCTTCTTGAACCTACAAAACCTTTCGTTTTCACCCTTTATCATTCTTTTCACTCTTTTCCTGGGGCTACTTTTTTAAGCTTCAAGAACTATCTCCCCATACACTAAATTTTATAAATTCGTATTATTTCTTGTCCTTTACCCCTTTGTACCTGTCTTGCTTGTAGACTGAAGATTCTTTCTAGCTTCTTCACATACAAGCCTTACAGTCATTTTAATAAAGCATCTCTTTTCTGGGAATGGTTTAAAATGTATTTTTTTTTTTTTAGGGGAGTGGTGATTGGGGCAGAGCTGGGTGATTTTTCCTTTAAAAGAAATGTTTATTATAGATTTTTCATTTTAAAAGGCCCTTCAGAAAGCTAAATTAGAAAATAAACCCAAGTAGAAAGAAAATCCGTATGACTGTTTTTCAAAGTAGGCAAGCCCATTTACGTGGCCAGGCTGTAAACAGTGCCCTGCCTGTGGACAAAGACCTGCTCTCCAGGCGACGGCAGTTAGCAAGTGTCAAGACGGAATGTAGCCTTTTGTCCCTGGTTAGCCTCCTAGTGAACAAATATCCTTTCTTTTATAGGCAGCCTGGGTGGATTCTTGCTAGAAACCACTTGTGAGCTTTTATGAAACGATTTGCAGTTTCTGAGCCTAGCAGGCTGGGAGAAGGGACAGGACTGGAGCTATTATCCTGAGTGGGGACCTGCACCTCTGATGGCTTCTTCCCCTCCCTTCCCGTGCCTCAGCCCCCCCCTCCCCACCCAGGGCGCAGGAGCAGCTCCCGCAGCTCCCGCAGCTCCCGAGCCTGAGTGCTTTGGCAGTCAGCCCTTTAGGGGGTTAATGCACTGAAATGCTCTTTCGGAGAGGGCCTTACAGATAGGACAGGCTGCCCAAGGCTCAGATCTCAGCAAGGCCTCTTCCTGAGGCGGCCTGGCCGGGCTACATTAGGTCACCCAGCAGATTGAAAGACGAGTAATTATGCGAATTCCAGCACCAAGAATAAGTGCGCGCCTGCCGGCATTGGGGAGCTCCTGGGAGAGGGCCGGGGAGGCTGTGGCTCCCCTTTTGTGCTCAAGATGGCCGCAGCCATGGTCACGGTTAAATAGCTGCCTTGGACGAACGCCTTTTCTTCCAGCAGAGAAAACAGGCCAGTCTGCTCTGAATTAGCCCGCTAACAAAGCCATGAAAGGGACTTACAAAAACAATGGCACGCTGTACATTCCGTGAGATTTTAGCAAGTTATAGGAACCAAATAATGGCGCGATTGGCTGGCTCTGCAGGTTTTTGCCTGAGTGTGCACATCCGCAGGGCCAGCGCCGTCCTGGGGGAGCGGAGATCAAACGCTGCCCGTGGTGAATGTGAAGCAGCCCGGGGGGGGGGGGGGGCGCTCACATTCAGAGCCCCCGGAGAGCGCTCCCATCCAAACTTCTCCCGCTCCACCCTGAAAACATTCTCTCTGGATCTTCTTGGGAGGTTTAATGTCACTGTGATTTAAAAACAAATTGCTGAGGCGGGGTGGGAAAAGAGAAGAATAGGGATGGAGGACAGCCCTTCATTCAGTGGAATCCTTTCCTGCAGGGTCTTTCAAAATGCGGTCATTTACACAGAGTGAAATCTTATCATGAAAATGAAACACGTTCATTTAAAAGTCTGTATGTGAATATTGACGGTGACATTATTTATAATTGATAAAAACTGGTAGCAGTTCAGATGTCCTTCAGCTGGTGAATGGAGAAACCATAGTACACCTTAGAATGGCATGATGGTCAGCCTAAAAAATGGACTGTGGGATGCCTTTAAAAACTTACTAGTGACAGAAAACAGATTAGTTGTTGAAAAGGGGTAGGGGAGAGGTCCACTGCAAATGAGAACAGAGGAACTTTTAGGATGATAGAAATACCTTGATTGTGGTTGTTCCCAAGCTCACCTGATGATACCCAAAAGGGTGACTCTTACTGTATGTAAATTACACCTCAGTGAGCCTAACTTTAAAAAAGCAATCTAAAACCTCATCATATTTTAGCCTTAGGTGATGCCACCCCCCCACCCCATAGGGGAAATGTTTGGTTTTGAAATGGGCCACCTCAGACTGCTGATCACACGGAGAAAGTGCTGAGCTGTGGCTATTCTGCCGCCCAGCTCATTCAGCAGATAGTTTGAAGCCCATACCATGTGTTAGTAATCCTCAGGGGAGCGAGGGGTAGGAGCCAAGTGTTACTGAGAGTCTAACCTTAGTGGTGGTGGGCATGGAAAGTCAGGGCAAGGGCTCGAGGCCTTTTAGAGAATTAAGAGCCATTTTATTTGGTGAGCTAACAGTTCCATGTGGACTTCACTGGGGGAGGTGAGGGAGAGGAAGCCAGGGAAGATTCCAGAGTTCACAGAGTGCCTGGCATCTTGCCAGAAAACAGTGAATATTTTAAGGGAGGACAGGAAACTTCCAGTTGGAGACCTTGTTACCGCAATGACATTACGTTAGTTGATGAGCATTTGGGGATATCATTAGATTGGGAGGATCAGCAAACTACAGCCGGAGGAGACCAAATCTGGCCTACTGCCTGTTGTTGTACGGCACAAGCTTAAAAACAGATTTTACAATTCAATTTTTTTTCAATTTTTTATTTTTTTATTAACATATAAGGTATTATTAGCCCCAGGGGTACAGGTCTCTGAATCACCAGGTTTACACACTTCACAGCACTCACCATAGTACATACCCTCCCCAGTGCCCATAACCCCTCCCAACCCTCAGTTTGTTCTGTGAGATTAAGAGTCTCATAGTTTATCTCCCTCCGGATCCCATCTTGTTTCATCAAAATTTTTTTTTTTAATCAAAAGAAGAATGAGACAATTTAAAAATTCAGATTCCAACATGCATAAAGCTTTATTGAAACACAGCCACACCCATTCATTTACATATTGCTGCTTTCTCACCATTATGGTGGAGTTGAGTAGATGCGACACAATGGGCAGCAAAGCCTGACATATTTACTGTCTGGCCCTTTACAGAAAAGATTTGCAGACTCCTGCATATACACCGTCCCTGTTTCACCTCTGAAGAATGCACAGTAGGCTTTCAGCAAAAACTTTAGCGCCAACACTTACATGATACTACCTTGCTTCATTGACAGGACTTTCCCCTTGCCTGACAACACAGCAGGGAGTCCTCGTGCAGGTTGTGAGACCTTGCACAATCGCAGAGATGATGCTGTGGCAGCCCACTGCATGGTTTGGATGCATCTCAGCACCTCGTGGGGTGGACCTGTCTGCTGTGAGCAGCATCTCCCCACTGGGCCTGTCACATCTGACACCTTCAGTTCTGCGGGCTGAAAGGGAGGTGGGGACAGCACAGGTGCTTGAATCTTGGCTGTTCTTGCCTGGGGCTTGTCTGGATAATTTCCTCTGGATAATTTCCAGAGATTGCTCTGCCAGTATAATCCTGTCCCAATGCCTGACCCAGGTCAGAAGTCAGTTCTCCTTGGGCCTCCTGAACTTGATGGTTTGACTCAAGGTCAGACCCTGGAACTGCCTTCTAGAGGTGCTCACAGGAGCCTTGTCTGGCCCATGAGTGGAGAAAGGCTAGATTCCTGCTTGTATTCTATGCCACAGCCTTCATCCTTGACTGGAAGGAGGACTCCTCTGAGATCCCAAGCAGTGGCTGGTGGAGAGGTGGCAAAGAGACTGGGAAACTACCATGCAAGCAAGAATTGAAGCTATGGCGTCAGGCTAGATTCCCATTTTATAACTGGACCCTAGAGCCCTTTGCATGTGGCCTGTCTACCCCTAATCTCATCTCTTGCCATCTGCCTTTGTCTACTCCTACTTGTCTACTCCTCCCTGCTGGCTTTTCCCACTGCCCTGGGTCTTTGCCTATGCCTTGGCATGGAAGTTTCTCTTGAAGTTGAATGGTTTAAAGTGGGTGGAATTGTGTTTCCCCAAAAGATATAGCAAAGTATTAACCCCCCCTAGTACCTAAGTGTCGCCTTATTTGGAAATAAGGTCTTTGCAGATACATCACACTAGGATGAGATCACACTGGATTAGGGTGGGCCCTAAGCCAGTGCCTGGTGTTCTTAGAAGAAAAGAGAAAATTGTGCCCAAAGACACTGACACACAGGGAGAATGCCATGTGCCCGCAAAGGCAGAGACTGGGTTGATGGCTGCACAAGCTGACAATATCAAGGGTTCTAGCCATCATGAGCTACAAGAGACAAGAAAAGGTGGCCCCCAGAGCCTTCAGAGACAATGTAGCCCTTGTGGACACCTTGATTTTTAGACGCCTAGCCTCCAGAACCCAGAGAATACATTTCTGTTTTCAAGCCACCCAATCAGTGGTGCTTTGTTAGAGCCGCCCCAGGAAACTAACACAGACACAGAGCTCTAACTTAGCCATTTCTTGATTGGATGACGTTGGGCAAGTTTCCAAAGTTTTCTGGCACTCCATTTCTTTAACACTAGATGGGAGAGTGCAGGAATTGAATGGGAAGTTGTTAGCACCGTGCCTGGCACGTAGATAGCACTCAGTAAATACTAGTGTAGTAACTGTCACCCCAGTGCTCAGTGTGGCTGGTCCATCTTGACTCAGATGTCATTGCTTCAGAGGGACCTTCCCTGATGCCCCCTGCTAAGAGCTGCCTCACCAAGCCCCACTATCTCGTCACTCCATATATCATGCTTACATCACTTGTGAATTCTGTGTGTTTTTTTTAAAAACAACCAAAAAACCCTAAACCACATTCATTAGAATGTGAGTTCTGAGGGCAAGGACCTTTTCTTATCTTAATATTGTGTGACTGGCCGGCTGACTGATGATCACATAAAACCAGATGCAAAGGGCATTTAAATTGAAGAAGGAATGAGATTTTTCTGAAGATCTCGAAGTTTCCCAAAGCAAGTAACACTCCCATCTCTAAAAATTTTCCAGAAATTATTCAGTGATTTTATTTAAGGAAAGCAAGAAAGTTCCTATAACTAACCTCAGCCTACCTTCTCTTGCCAACCTGGTGTAGGATAAAAATTGTGGGATCACTGTTATCATCTTAATTACTCATCCATTTAGGCAGAAGTAGATACACTCTTTAAGGTGACTTTGGGCAAGTTTCTGAGCCTCTGGCTCAGACCTGTCAGCTCCTCAGGAGATCTTGTCATCAGCTATAGGGTCCTAGTCAGTAGTAACTCTTCAGCTCCCAAAAGGGAGGCCAGGCTTGTTAGCGTTGGACTCATTTGCTGTTAAATTTCGCCCTCTAGTGGTAATAAAGTGTCACAATAGTGCAGCGTTTGGCTGCAATTCAGTCTAGTTATTCTGGGAGCTTTTGATATTAAATTATTAACATTATATTCACAACCTCAGAACCAAGAGCTATGTTTAAAGTATATAAAAAGACAAGTGTTTTTGTTGGCTTTAAAGAAGACAGATTAAAATTGTTAAGTCATTTTATTAGCAAAGTGAATTGTGTTACATTATTGGAAAAAAAACTCTTAAGATGCTGTGACATTGTATGTAGATTTTGTGTGAGAGGGGTTGGCATTGATATGAAGTTTAACCTGTGGTAACCAAGAAGTCTCCTTGGGAAAAGCTATATTTGAATTGTGATTTGACAGCTGGAAGAAAAAAAGGCCAGAAGGAAGCTGGTATTAGGTGAAGCGGAAAACAGATTATCAGCGTGTTAGAAGGGGGAAGACCCTGTGCCTGTGGGGCCGTGTATGCCCAGGGAGAGTGGAGTGAGCATTCATTTCTTCCACCAATGAACAGCCATGAGGCCAGCGGGGCTGGAAGAGCAAGGGTGAATTTGAGCAAGCGAGCGAGCGAGAGAAAGACAGAAGCTGATGGGAGAGAGTGATAAGGGGGACAGGGCAGATTGCATGGGTCCCGTAGGTAACTTTTGCGGAGTCATGTAGGGATGACGTTGGCTTCTATGTTGCTGGCAGACTTTGGGGGGCAAGGGCAGGAACAGGGAGAGGAGTTGGGAATGCCATGGGGACTATCCAGGTGAGACAGGGTAGTTTAGACCTGTGACAGCAGAAGAGGTGGTAAAGAAGAGACATTCTGGTCTCATATGAGGGCAGAGTCTTCAGGATTTCCTGCCGGATTGAGTGTGCATGGGAGCACAGAGGAGTGAAGCACAGTACTGGAGAAGGGTGCCTGGGGGGCCCAGCCGGCAGTCCACTCTTGATTTTGGCTCAGGTCATGATCTCTTGTCCTGGGATGGAGCCTGGCCTTGGGCTAGTTAGTGTCAGGGTAGTGTTTTTCTGGTAAAGTTATTTATTAAAATAAAAATAGCCCTCCCTTAGCCTACCTCATAAATATGATGAAAATTTGGGGTTCAATCAAAATTACATAGAACGGTAGCTTAGGTATATTAGAGCAGAAGTTCTTAAATTGAGCTCAAGACCCCTTTTCACTCTTAAAAATTATTGAGACCCCCAAAGAGCTTTTCTTATGTGTTTTAACTATTGGCTTATTGTATTAGAAATTTAAATACAGGTTTTAAGTATTTAGTTAACTCATTTAAAAATAACAGTAATTATTTTTGTGAAAATAATCATTTTCCAAAACAAACTTTAATGAGAAAAATGGCATTGTTTTACATTTTTGCAAATTCCTTGAGTGTCTGGTTTCCTAGAACATACCCGTGTACGATTTTATACCACCACGCATTGGGCATTTGAGACATACTGGTTTCCTGAGTTAGGCAGATATTAAAAATGTTAATGTATTTCATTATACAATATTAAAAAGTCACTTTCATTTATATCACCAGTTATCAGAAAAAACACTAAAGTATCGGGAAGCTGTCAAGTTCATGGTCATGAATACAAGTTTCCCCAAATTCTGATTTTTCATTTGAAAGCTCAGGTTTCATCACTGGCAACAAATACTGTCCATTGTTCTTCTGAAAGTGACAGGCTTACTTAGTTCCTTTTTTAGAAAATGCCTGCCAGATAAATACCACATCCGAATAACCAGTTTGTCAGACATCCTTTGAAGTAAAAATGGTGTTCTTTGCAAAAGCAGCTAGTTGAGCACACAGTTGCTTTCCCTCAAGACACCCATTGTACTTGGGTCTGCCGGAGAAGGGCCAAGTGTGTGCTCCCTGTGTCATCCCACAGAATATTAAAGAGAGACGTGGGTGCAAGGGTCCCGCTGTGATTTAAAGTGAGTAATTCTTATGGCTTCATCAAGGATTTCTTCAGCAAAAACTGGTGATTTTTTTTTAGAGAAATACTTAAACATTTTTTTTTAACATTTTTTTTAAAAAAACAAATTTTTTTTTAAATGGTAGTTAAGAAATACATTGACCCCTTATCCAATGTGGTGACTCTCCCTTGCTTTGTGCTAAGGTCCTAGCAGCGTGCTCCATCATTGCTTTCACCTTATTGGTGGAAATGTCAACCCAGTGAAAACGGCAAAAAAGGTCTCAGTATTTTTTTTTTAAGATTTTATTTATTGATTTATTTGTCAGAGAGCAAGAGAACCCAAGCAGGGGGAGCTGCAGGCACGGGGAGAAGCTGAGATCAAGACCTGAGCCGAAGGCAGATACTTAACTGACTGAGCCACCCAGGTGCCCCCAAAATGTCTCAGTATTGTCATGAAAATAGTTTTGGCCTCATGGACTCCCTGAAAGGCCCTGAGGTTGAGGTCGCATAGGCTACACTTTGAACATCACTGTCCTAGAGGGGCTCCTGCTACTTAAGAGCTGTTATAAAGCCTATATATAGGATCTATCTATCTATCTATATATCTATATCTATAAAGAGAACAGTGATCATCAGCTCCTGTTGATCTAAATCCATATTTTTTCCTCTGACTAAGTGGATACTTTTAAAAACAGTAAAATTTATATTAAAAAAATACTGATTATTAAGACAGAAGAGACATTAAACTTTCATTTAAAAATGAGAAAAGAGGGGCACCTGGGTGGGTCAGTGGGTTAAGCCTCTGCCTCATATCATGATCTTAGGTCCTGACATGGAGCCCCGAATCGGGCTCTCTGCTCAGCAGGGTGCCTGATTCCTCCCTCTCTTTCTCTGCCTGCCTCTCTGCCTACTTGTGATCTCTGTCTGTCAAATAAATAAATAAAATCATTTTTTTTTAAAAATGAGAAAAGAGGTGCGCCTGGGTGGCTCAGTTGTTAAGTGTCTGCCTTCGGCTCAGGTCATAATCCCAGGCTCCTGGGATAGAGCCCTGCATGGGGCTCCCTGCTCAGTGGGAAGCTTGCTTCTCCCTCTTCCACTCCCCCTGCTGTGTTCCCTTTCTTGCTGTCTCTCTCTGTCAAATAAAATCTTTTTTAAAAAAGGAAAGATTGAGAATCTGTCCTAGAACTAAGGGCATGGTGTTTACCACTGAGCAGATTGTGAGGCCTCTGTAAAGACTACCTGTTTCTGACGATGGAGCCGCTTGTTATACACTGTGAGGAGCTGGTCCAGAGGCAGTTGCTGTTCTGCTCTGATTGTTTTATATTAAAACCGTGAAAACCCCAAGCTCAGTGAAACCAAGGTCTGGTTTATGGCAGAGACGCTCAGCTTGGATGAGAAAAGTGCAGTCAAGGGATAAATTTACTTGAGGCAGGCTGAAAATGAACATTCTCCTGGTCCTTAAGCTTTTATTAATTGCCGCCACATTTGCCCATTCTGTGCTGCCAGTGTGGGTTAGCCGGCCAAGCTCCATCTGTCCTTTATGTTGGTGAAGATAAGGACATGTCAGACCCCAGGAACAAGAGCGTGCTGTTTGGCCCTGTGAGACCATTTCCTTTGAGTCCCAGCTCTCTCCAGATGGCATCTAATTGTTTCTTGAATGACCTCAGTGTCCAGGCTGCAGGAACCTGGTCTAAGAGGGCATTTCACATATTTATTAGCCCATGGACGAGAACTTAACTACATAAAGCCCCCATTCACGCTCTCAAAAGAGTGTTTTGTTCAGAAGCGATGATGAAGCTGACAGACTGTTTCCTGTGACCACCAGGCTCCAGTTGGAGTCTCATTTTTCCCAGACCCAGGTGGGTGTTTTTGGAAGCATCTGAGTCCATCGTGGCCCACCGAGTCCATCGTGGCCCAGTCTCCCCCGCTTTGTCTTTCCCGGGTCTTTGCCGGAACAAGCTTGGGAAGGACAGCGCTGCATCCTCTTCTCTCCTGGTTTGCGGAGCATTCAGGGATTGCTTGTAGAGGTGGTAGGAGCAGGAAGTCACCTGTTCTGGAAGCCTCTCTCCATTTGGGAACCCAGGTAGCTCACAGTGGAGAGGGGGTGCTTCTGAGGGGCTGAAGAAGGGACCAGTCCTCATCTAGCTGCAGGGAGGGGCAAGCCTGCTTCACCAGTGAGAATGATGGCCCTCATGCGGCAAGTCACGTCTAAGGTCCCTGTGCTTCTGAACTGTTTCAGGGGCGGCGGTCCCTATCTCTTTGCAATGGGGATGAAAAAGAATTGTGTCTAGAAATATGTATGTGTGCATCTTATTTCCAAGGTATTTCTGGACCCAGATAGACAATCCCTGTGCTTTCTCCAAACCTTCTCTGGCCCCTCTCCTGTTCAGGCATTGGCTCCAGCACTTCTGGGTATTGGAGTGTTGACAATAAATAAGCCCTGAAGCAAATAGACAAGGACACAGGTCACTTTAATGAGTGCTTCAGGCTTGGAGCTGGGGCCCCTCACTGGGGTAAATAAAGCAATAGCAGGAGGCGAAGGAAGCCCCGTAGGGCCACACAGACCGAGAACTGGGGCTCCGAGGCTCCTTCTGGACCGTGTTCACCTAAGGACTACAGAAGGAGTAAATTTGGGAAGATCTGAATATATTTGGGGGATGATGCAGATTGCCCTTTCTTTGACATACGAAGAAGTCGTGAGAGTTGCCCTCCCAGGTTATCAGTTATCTCTGGTAAAGTCCACTGGGCCTCAATAAGGGAATGTCTCGCTACCTCTGCATCAGGTCCTCTCTCTTCCCACAAAACACATTTGGAAATGTCCTCCAGGAACTTAAGAGGGTGCTGTTGCCTGCATGAGTAGGGTTGAATGAGCCATTTATTAGTGGTTTCCCCCAGCCTGGGAGGGGTGCTGGGTATGGGAGCAAAACTCACACCTACATTCAGCAGCACGGGACATTCTGACTCCATGAATCCCTCTCCCTTTTCCTGGAGGCAAATTCATGTCTGCTTCTTCCTTGAGAACTCAAGGCAACTCAGTTCTTTAATGGAGCATCCTTGCTGTAGGCTGTAAACCACCATTCATTTCCACCCATCACTGAAACACGAGGGAACAACCCTGTTATTAATGGATGTGCCTTATACATGTTTTCATATAACATCAGCTCAGATTGGCTCTTTCTGAGCATTTCTCAGGTAGGGAGATCATGTCACATGCACGTGAACTCCAGCCCAACACAGTTCGTTCTGTCTCGATCTCAGATTTCATCTAGTCGCCCATCAGTAAAGTGAACTCTCAAGCTGATGACGTAAGCTGGGAGGTTTACGATGGGGCAGGACAGGGGTCCAGTAGCCTGGCTTGATGACTGTTCCGGAGAAGGGAGGCCTGTCCACACTCTGCCTTGCACCTGCTTCTCAGCACACCGGCCGCATTCAGTCTGATCACTTTCTTTATATAGTGGGGGCACATGGGCATAGGCTGTCCTGACTTCTCATCTCAGAGTTTATGGCCCAGGGGGAAAGGAGACCTTCTCTTCTGCTCTGGTTTGAAAAGCCCCAGGGAAGGACTCCAATTGGTGTAACTTAGGTCCATTACATCCACTCCAAAACCATTCAGTGTTCAGAATTCTGATCGGCTCACACATCCAAAACAAGTGTGAAGGTACATGCCACGGGGTGAAGCTTTTTTTCTTTTTTTTAAGATTTTATTTATTTACAGACAAGAGATCACAAGTAGGCAGAGAGGCAGGCAGAGAGAGAGAGCGAAGCAGGCTCCCCACTGAGCAGAGAGCCCAATGCGGGGCTCGATCCCAGGACCCTAAGATCATGACCTGAGCTGAAGGCAGAGGCTTTAACCCACTGAGCCACCCAGGCGGCCCAAAGCTTTTAAACGCAGTAACCACTAACTGCATTTTTTTTTTTCTTGCCTGAATTTTCAGGATCAGAAATATAATGGGCTATATTATTTCTAGTTGTCTCTGTCTATGTGGGGTATATACGTGAAATGTTGACATATGAGTAGTAGGTTGTGCAGAGATATTTTCTTTTTGGCCTCTTTAAACCCTGTACTCCCTTTTCACTAGTTTTCTCCTATGGACCTCCACTGCCCCCCAGTTTGTCAGATCCACGCTGTTGTAGAAAAACTGTGGGTAGCGGAGCAGAGGGGCCCTGGATTCTCCTTATAGTCTGGCCTTGGAGAAATTCCCTCATCTGCCTTCACAGGCACCCCAGCGCTGAGGCTGCTGTGATGTTCCCGGAGATCGGGACAGGGGGTTCCTGCTGCTCTCCCTGGCAGCTCTCCCTTCTTGCAGCCTGCCCTCCCACACCTCTGGGCACACGGTACAAGGCCAGGGATTGTTCTGTCCTTTTTTTTCTTTCTTTTTTTTTTTTTTTTTAAGTTTTTATTCATTTCTTTGACACAGAGAGAGAGATCACAAGTAGGCAGAGAGGCAGGCAGAGAGAGGGGGAAGTAGGCTCCCTGCTGAGCAGAGAGCTGGATTTGGAGATGCAGGGCTCAATCCCAGGACCCTGAAGATCATGACCTGAGCTGAAGGCAGAGGCTTAACCCACTGAGCCACCCAGGCGCCCCGGGTTGTACTGTCCTTTGAATCACTGATAAAGGAGCCCATTGTCCCACCTCGGGCGGGCACCAGGAGTGTTCACCGTCTGGATGTCACTTCTGTAGGAGTAGGCGGCATTGTGCGCCGCACCTTAGTACTTTAAGAAGTGAAGAAACTGGCTGGTAACCAGTATGATCCTTCCCATGCAACACCCTGTGTTGAGTCGGCCTTTTCCTGGAGAGAAACATCCCTAGATGGTGTTTCTCCATACACCAAGGCAGTCCATGAGCCCTGGGGCTGTCCCCTGTGCTCTAGGGCTATGCGACCTCCTGGCTCTTTGCAGATTCTGCCTCAGCCTGGGTCTGTCTGTGTCCTGCCCTTTCCCATCAGGAGTGAATGAGGAGCTCTGATGGGGTATTTCGGATGAGACCTGCTGCCATTGTTGCTAAGGATATCTGTCCCTGGGTAGGAGGGCAGGGCTGTTGTCGTGGCCACGTTCTGCCTTTGGGATTTGCACAAGATAAGGTACTCCCAGCAACCAGGTGGTAGCCGGACTTCATTATCACCTCCCAGGGATCCAGACTCTGGGCTTCGTTGGTTTAATGATTAATTCTGAGTCCTGTTTGCTCTCACCTGTGACATGGTGATAATGATACATGTGTCCTGGTGTATTAAATAAGATACTAGGGTGAACGCTGCCTGGATAAGTGTTGGCTCTCGTGGGGGCCTTGCCCAGGGTTGGGGGAGGGGTGAGGGCAGCTCCTGCTGAGAAGCAGGGTGCCTCTGACGAAGGGAGCCCCAGAGCATCTGAGGGGAGGAAGGGGAGCTGGGAGTCCACCTCACAGGGTATGTATGTCCTGAGGTGACGCTGAGTGTGGTGGGCAAGCAAGGCCCTTGCCCCAGCTGGGGACGGGAAGGGGTCCCCTCCTGTCACATGTGTGTCATGCAGCTCCAGTGGCAGAAGAGAAGGTGGCACGGCAGGCCTCAAGGCTTTCTGTTTCCTCCTCTCCCGTCCGCAGCCCTCCTGGGCTGACTGTGTCATGGTAGCTGCAAGCTCTCCCTGTCGTTCCTCACGTCCACAGTGACCAAGGTTTCCCCCTCCCTTTTCTCTCCACTAGAACAAAAGATCTAGTAGGACCTTCAGAAGCACCCTCTTGAAGAACCACTGAAGGTCCTTCTGGATCAGTGGGGATTTTAGGTCACATTGCTCTTTAGGAATCGGGTAAAAGCCATGTCCTCCTCACCTTGGTGAACACATGCTCACCCAACCATTTATAGACAATTTCCAGGAGCTGGTGGGAGCCTCACTCCACCCCCAGCTCAACAATGCCTGGCTTGGCCTGCTTCTCCTAGCTCTTTGGGAAGGAGGCCAAATTCACCAGTAAGTCACTGATAAGGGCCACGATCAATTTATGACCATGACAACAAGGTATTTTCCCCACTGAAATAGTTCACTTAGGTGGCTGGAATTTGCTGGAAAACAGAAGGAGTGATTAATAAGATCATTTTCTGATGGACATTGGCCCCCTTTCAAGGTTGGGATGAGTGCAGTCGGCTCTGACTCCACCTGCCCCCTGGTGCCGAACCTGCCACGCACCCCAGGATTCCTGCCCTCTCAGCCATTCCTTGGTGCCTGTTCCATCCACTCACACATCCGGTAGCCTCTCTGAGGTGGAAGAAGGGCATGGAGTGGCACTGGAAGAATGCATCGTAACTCTGGCAGTTCTGGCCGCTAGGGCTGAAAGGGGAAGGGACATGGAGGTGGAAAGTAGACTCTGGACACTGAAAATCTGGAGACGGCGGCTGCACAGAGCAGGCAAAGAACCCAAGCATCTATACCAGACCCATTCTAATTCTAGAAATGGCTATTATCAGAGGAGCCAGTAATATGGGCCAATGAAGAGTGAAGGCGTGGTGTCCATGGGAGGTGGTCCGCTGGGGCCTCTGGACTCCTGTGGAAGGTCTAGTCCTAGGACAAGACCCTGGAGGGCTAGGCAAGGGGGTGAGGTTGAAGGAGCATCGGGCAGGATGAAGGCAGAAGCCGAGCTCTGCAGCAGCCAGCTCAGTGTGGGGGCAAGGGGGAAGGAGGGGTGCAGCCCAGATCCCGTTAGGGGGCTACAGGTTCCCCGGTCAGACTGGCGGGGGTGGGTTGTGATAGCGAGAGCTCAGTAGTTGTGGATGGGCCAGGAGTTCCCCTGGGTCAAGGCCAAGTAAGCAGATGCTGTGGACATACATGCTGCCTGTTAAAACAAACAAGTCTCCAAACGACAACAGCTCTGGAGTAAGAAATCATCTGAGACATCTGAGCAAGTGTGATTAAAACCATATGTTCAGTTTTAATATGGGATCTTAAAATTTAAAGGCTAGAAATATTTTAAGATTGAGACAACTCTTGAACACCTCCTCATTGCTCCCTGGCTTTCAAGATTCAAGAGTCACTGCAGTACCAGCCTGGTGGGCAGGTCAGGGGCTGGGGCTGCAGCTGGGGGGGGGGGGTGGCTCCCAGGCCCCACAGGTGGGTGAGGTGGGGCATCTGTCCCTCAGGAGGACTTAATGGGGAGGGGGAGGCTCGCATTTGTTCAGTGCCTACTCTGCCTCGGATGCCCAGCTCTTTATGTGTTATCTCACCTGGTCCTCACAAAGACCTGGTCAGCTAGAGGAGGAAACTTAGGCTTAGAGAGGCTAAGAAATTTCCCAAGGTCACCCACCTTGCTAGCCGAACAGCAAAGACTTGAAACCACCCTGGCTCTCCTAACCTGCTACTTCCCAGCATCACTTCTGAGACATGCAAATCTGTGTCTCACAGCTCAGTTTTGGAAGATGTCATTTTGCAGAAGTGCTTATGAAATGGGGGAGCCAGGGGTAGGGGAGATGGGAGACAGTGCAGCTGGTCTTGGCTGGGGAGCCTTCCTAGTGTTCTGGCTTTGCTGATTGCCCCTCGGCCCCTTTCGGCAGCTCTGCATGGGAGGGATGTCTGAGGGGGCATTTGTGGCCCCTCTTAGTTGCTTAGGTAGCTGACACTTACCAAAGTGGAAGAAAGAGGAAAGAAAAGTGTGCAGCATGGAAAATGTAGGCATTACAATGACCAGAAAAGCAAACACCTGCTCTGGGTGAGGAGCGAGCACCATGAGGGTAGAGTGGTAGAAGGCGGGACAGGCTATGTCATCTCGGATGAGTAAGACTCCCAGGGTTGTATGGCTGAGCTTCAGGGGACAAGGTATCCCCTAAAATTACACATAAAACATTACAATATGTGCTTTTTGCTAGGGGAGGAGGGTCGATGGTTCTCATGGGCTCTGAATAAAGACAGAGACTACCAGAGGCTGTCTGAGCCTGCCCGTGGAGAGGCTGGGGTTATGCCCCATGCTTGTTCTTTTCATTTTGCTTTGATGCTGAAAACAGAAAATGGGGTTAGTGTAACCTAGGATTTCTGGGGTGATACTGGGAAGTAGGTGGTGGTGGAAGGACGCATGGGATGGAATTATATGTGACAGAGCAAGATGGCGAGGTCCGCGCTGGGCCCTCACCTGATTTAGCTCCCCATGGTCAGTTCTACAATTTTAATAGCCAGTTAGAGAACAGGGAATTTACTGGGCGGGGCTGGGGGTGGGGGTAAGGGGGTAAGACCCAGTAGAGAGAAGTGTGTTTGTTGAGTACTGCCCTTAGTTCCTTCGTTGATGCGCTAGGCAGATCAATACCACTTCCGGACAGAGGCCACTTAACAGCCATATTCTCAGCCCCCTGAGGAATCTGGGGGGACTGTCAGACGGAGCCCTGCCTGGCAAGCACTCTTCAATGCGCCCTCTGTATTCCCTGGCTTATGTGAACATCTTAAGAGTTCACAGCAATACACACAGCGGCCCCGAGAGCCAGGCCGGCATTTCCCACCCTCCTCCTGCCGAGTCCAGGATGCATTCCTGTCTAGAGCAAGAGATAAACTGCATATGAATACAGAAAAATGGGTCAGCGCTCTTCAGCGGCTCCTGTAGCTGCCAGGTCTGGCGTGAGGGGAACCCTGACAGCTGCTCCTCCTCATCAGTGGTCTCCCAGCAAATTCTCCTCAATCCCTGAGGTCCTGTGGCTTTTATGGGAGGGTGGGTGCTCAGAGTCCCTCCTCCACCACCCCGCCTCCCTCCAGGTTTCCTGTGCTCAGAATCCTGCAGACTTGCCGGCAGGGCCAGGCATCTGGGAAGTTTTGGGAGACAAGGTTGCAGAGAAACACCTTTTCTGGCCCAGGGCTCCTCCCCAGGCATTTGCCTCCCTGCTTTTCAAAGGGCTGAACCTGCAGAGGGCAGTCTTGGATATTTAGGAGTGGGCCTACCCAGGTTAATCTTCCCTGTTTCCTAGGACACCAGGGGAAATGGATGTGGTAGTAGCATCAGTTTTCCCCCTAGCTTATTAAACCTTTTTTTATTCACAGGAGTATGATCACCAGGGTTTAGTGGAGGCAAAAAGCCAGGTGAGAGAGAGACCTTGCTGAGAAGGTAGAGTTTCATTGGTTGCTCTGAGAGGTTGAGCTGTTTTGACTTCCACGACTAGTATTCATCCCTTGACTGATGCTCTGAGTGTGTCCCTATGGGCAGGGATGAGCCAACCCTTGCAGTCTTGGACCGGTGCCCTCTGGTGACAGCGTGCCGCCTGCTGTAGGCAGGGTCAGTGTCCACAGGACTGGTAGACCATGACCAAGAGCACCTCAGTGCACGTCAGGCTTGATGCTTTGATTCTGGGCTCCTGTGGGAAGGAGAATGGCAGAGTATTGGCAGCTTTGTTTTCCCAGTGCCCTGAAACAGATAAAATCAAATACCTGGTGGGCACATCTTTCCCCCAACAGACTTTTCCCCCAGTGCTGGGCTAGAGAGAGGTGCGGTCTCACTGGGAGCGTGATGTTCTAGTGAGGACGGTAACTCTCTGGGGAGGGACTCTTGCACGCTTTCAGCCTCTCTCAACCCAAGGGCTGCTGCTGACAGGAAGTAGGGATGTGTGGGATATGGCTGGCATGCAGCTCCTGTTCCCATGGTTACTAAATAGGGCAGGTTAGTATTAGGGCTGCCCAAGGAAAAAATGGCACTGAGCAGGGGCCTTCCTCCGGGCTGCTTTAAATCTCTTCCCAGATGGGGTGGGCAGCATTTGACCTGAAAGCATGGGAATCTCCCTCAGGAATCTACCTGGCTGCCCTGCTCTGGTTTTTCTCCACAGGTGTGTCCCTTGGTACCGAGGAATAAGTCTTCCAGGACGCCAGAGGTGGGGCGCTAAAAAGCACAGTTTCCCCAGAGTTTTCTGTGCTGCCCAGCACCACTCCCTCTCTATCAGTCCCTGGGCCCCACTAGAGATGCTGACCCCTGTCCTGCGAAGAGCACGGTGTGTAGAAAATCCTGAATCCCAATTTGGGCTTAAATCACATGCACCAAATCATCAGAGAGTGACCCCCTGCCCCAGGTCACTGCCTTTTCATGGGGCTGTGTGAGTTATAGGTTTAAATATAAGACATTAAAAAAAATCTCTCATTGGTGTTTCCATGTGATTACATACCAGGCTCTGCAATCACACGCTGGAGTCCCTAGTCCTTTGTCCATTCTCTGCTGAGTGACATGCTGCCCTAGTCTTCTGTTTCTTTGTAACTGGAAGAGAATAATCACTGTCAGGAGAAATGATCAGTGTGGATGCAGATATTGAAAAACATAACAAGTCAGTGAAGAGCACTTTGCAAATTCACGTGGTTACCTCTTTTGTTGCAACAACGATGTGTTATTTTAGCCTCCCTCCTTGGCCATTTTAGGAGAAATTTATTAATACCTTTGAGTGATGTTTCAGAAATTATTTTTGCTGTGGAGCAGAAAAAATTAAAAAGTGACAAGGTGCCTGAGTGGCTCAGTCAGTTGAGCATTGGACTCTTGGTTTAGTCTTGGTTTAGTCTTAGGTTAGTCTCAGGGTCATGAGATCAAGCCCCCGTTGCACTCTGAGCTCACTGGGAAGTCTGCTTCTCTCCCTCTCCCTCTGCTCCTCCCTACCACTCATGTGCAAGCTTACTCTCTTTCTCTCTCTCTCAAATCTGTTTTTAAAAAGTGCTTAGGAAAGAGTTACCTAATAAGATTAGCCCTTTCTTTAATCCTGACAACTAATTCTTTAGGCATTTGGGGGACATGTCTTAGAGTAGACAGAGAAAGCCTCAAGTGACAAGAACCATGATTCAACAGCGACCTGAGGGTCTTTTGTGTCACTTTTTCCCTGGCCCCAGAGCACTTGATGACATAATTCTTGGTCATTTACAAGTTTGCATTATTTGCATATTTCTTTCAGGAGTGTACTCCTTTCAGATTTCTGAGGGGAGGGTATGAGGTCAAAAGCTTTGGCCAATCTCTCTGAATTTTTGTGTGGGATTTAAGGAGCTGCTCTCTTTCCTCATCCCATACTGGGGATGGCACTTTTTTGTAGCCCCTTGGGGGAGTTTCTTAGCCTGGCAGAGCACGTCTCCTGCTGGCAGGGATGAGCAGGTAAACACTGGGCCCCTTACCTGGTGGCTGTAGGCCTCAGGGATGAGTCATCCCTACAGGTCATGGGCCCTCCCTGCTCATGAGGACTTATCTTTGAACCCTTTTAATAGAAATCAGGGCAAACAGAGCAAATGCTTGCTCATGGATACAGTATATGGATCTTGGAGGACAGTATCGACCCACCAACTGGACCATCTCCAAGGGCCCTGTGACCTCTACCACCCTTGATGCTTGCTTCCAGGTTCTTGGGTGGACTTCCCTGGACCCAGGAGCCCCCAGGACTATGCATCTGGCCTCCAAAATCACAGAACAGAGGGACTGAGGGAGCACAGAGGAAGTCAGCTTCCCCTCCCCCAACACTGCTGTGGCGACAGACCCTCTGTAGCTCTGTCCCTGCATCCTCTGTATTTATTAGGGCTGCCCCTCTGCCCCTTCAGGCTGTGTTCAGGCACAGAGGCTGCTCACAGGCATTGAACAAACAAGTCTCTATTTTTACAGGCCGACTTGACCTAGTCCAAAGGCCGAGGCCTCCTGAGGATTTGACACTAATCCTGTTGGATATTTCTCATACCTCCCTCATGCCTCATCTGGTGTTGTTCCTTTCTGGACTGAATGGGTTCTGTTTCTTCCTTGTTACAAGTTTCTGCCTGTGTGAAGTTTCAGAAAGCTTCAGGACACATTCCAATTTTGAGTGGCCGAAGCCACAGAGAGGTAACATCTAAAACAGCAGGAGAGGGAGAGCTACAGGCAGAAACCTGGGTTTGATAAAAACCAGAATTGTTGAGCATCCACTCTGGCTGGAATGCAAAAAGAGAAGCAGTTCTCTGAAGGTCACAGGAGGCTCTTGGTGGGGGCAAGGGCCTCTTAGCCCAGGAGAATGGCTTGGCTGCGTGTGCCGCCTGGTCTGAGCCAGAAAGGACCACTGAATGGAGTATTCAAAGTGAAGGAGGGAAGTGAGACAGAGTTGAGTCAGAAGAGGGTATACAGCCTAACCCCCAGCCTCCCAACAGACGGCTCAGCCAGGTGGGACGGTATGGGGCGCCCAGGGTGTTTGCCGACAGACGTGCTAATTAAACACCAGAAGACCGTATTACCCACGGTGATGGCTGTGCCAATGTTATCAGCTACAAACTGGCTGCCAGGAGCATTCTAATTAAAAATAAACAGTGCTGCGGGTAGGCTGGGAGAGAGGGGACAGGGGACCCTGCCCCCGTGTTTTCAGACTTCAAGGATTGGTCCTAAGGAGAAGTCACACCCCAGTCACCTTTTAGGTCCTTTTCTCAAAGGAGCCTTTGTCTCATCACAAGGTGGTGTGATGTGTGCTTCCTTAACCCCTAGCTGCTGGGGTGACAAGCATACAGATCCCTTGTCTGGAGCCGATCGCCTGGTGCCCTGGCCCGGGGAAGGACAGGCTGTCTGCGGGGGTTAATGAATTTTCCCGGGTCTCTAGATTGAGGGGACAGCTAAAGCCCAAAGCTCTTCAAGGAGAGGTTAGAATTTCATCAGAAAGCAAGTCTGGTCACATGAGAATTTCTGGCACCGTGTGCATGGCAGGCTGGACACCAGCCTGCCAGAACTGAATGAGTAGATCGTATTGGCTTCAGCGGAGGGGAAAAGTCCCAGCCTGGCCTGTGAGCAGGAGCGAGCGGCTCGCTCCCCTGGCCAGCCGCTGGACCTCAGGCAGGAGCAGCAGGGCTGCCGCGGTGGGGCTGGGGCTCTGACACCCGAGCCCCATTTCTTTCAGCCCTGAAGAAAAAGTGTGTGGTCCAGGGACTGGACACTACAAAATGCCCAAGGAATGCAGTGCCTTCCACGCCCTGTCGGCAGCCCTGTGCTGCTTCTATCACCGCCGGTCATTCCTTGGAGCCAAGGTAGGTGCGGCTTTGAGATAAGATGCGCTGGAGATTCTTTGGGGGAGCCCTGAAAGTGTTAGTCTTCTAAAAGGCCCCAGAAAAAGTTTGCAGGCTGCTGGCCGTGGAGCAGAGGCACTTTGTTTGGTGGGTAGATTTTGCTAAGCCCCCCATGATGGGCCTCCCTCCCCTGGAAACGGAACCCAGCTGCACAGAGTGGGGCTCTGAGTCTGTGTTTGGGGAAGAAGCTCTGTTTTTCAGGACACCTTCAGTCTCCTTGGGTGGAATTCTATACCAAAGTAACTCAGTAAGACGGACCTATTTTTCTTCTTTCTGTCTTTGCATCGCTGTCTCTCCCCTTGTTTGCCGTGACTGTGAGCTGGCTGGGGCATTAAGTCAGTAGTGTCTAGAACCCACAGAAGCCATGAAATACTGCCTCTCCAATCTCAGCCAGGTTCCAAAACAATTTCAGTGTTTGGAACTGTCTTGTCTTTATTGCTCTCATCTGGAACCTTTGTTACGAGACACTAATGCCAAAGGTTTTGTGTAATACGTCAGAACATTATTTATTTTGATGAAAATCCTCAAAGAACCTCATTTGACTAATTCAAGACGAGACCTGTGTTCTGTGTTGCCTGCCTGGGACAACACTAAGAATGAGGATTAATACAGGCTCCCATTGATCCACAGGGTTTGTCTGCCTTGGAAAAAATCCTGTCAGCCCTTAGCTTGACCATGGCCCTCTCTTATTTGTGGGAAATAGAAATCTGAAGTCTCATGACATTCTTCCCCCCGCCAGATGGTGGAGCTCTGTCTCCTGAGGGACTGACTGACTTCGTGCAATTGAAAGAGCTACAGCAGAGTTATGATGTTCTGCTTCCTTCTCAATAATGCTTAAAAGAACTCTCCGGAAAATGTAACAGGAAAACCTGCTCAAGGGAGAAAGAGCCCTTTGTAGAAAAACAGACACTGAGTGAGAAGAGGTTAGGTTTCTTTTGATTTTACTGTGCTGTTGGAGTGTTCAGAGGAGCTTTCTAACCATTTAGCAAAGTTCGTTTTTGTCTCTTTGTCAAGCAGTTTGGAGGGGGATGAGCAATTAATCATCAGTTAAAAGTGTTTCCTCCCTGACTGAAGAGCCCCTTTCTATCCTGGAGCCCAGTGGGGTGATATGAGGACCGTGTGGTTTCTGGCCTAAATATGGATCATTCTAGCGTCGGGTAGATGAAGTCATGCCATTAATGGGGTTGTAAAGCTGTCAAAGATAGACCAGGAGGTCCCAAAGGGACCGTGTGCTTCCAGTTGGCAGTAGGATTTCACTCTAAGAGAAGTCCTTTCATAAGCCAACCCCTGCTAATTCAGAAAAGTGCAAGTCAGCATTGGTATGTGAGGAAACAGCCCCTAAATAAATGGGTCTGAGTGATGAGATTCTGTTTGGATGCCCCGTCCCTCCGCCGTTATGTCCTTTAAGGCCTGCAGAGAAAGGCCATAGTGATATGGGGTGCCGCCGTCCCTCAGCTTCTCCCTCCCTGGCCTCCCTCTGACCACTCTTGGGGGTCGACTGGTCGTAGAAACACCTCCCTTCCACCTGGGGCTTCTCACCTTGCCCCCAGCTTGGTGCATCTTCTTAGCACAGAGAGAGAACCAGAAACTGGTGCTTCCAGACCCAGTTTAGGGTCCCCCACCGAGCCTCAGGGTGTGCTTCCCTGCCCTGTCTCACTTCAGTAGTTACCTGGGGAAGAAAGTCCTCCTGGGCCTCAGTCCCTGCCAGTGTCGCCCCAGTGATCACGCTGCATCACTTTATTGACTTGGACTTTAATTAGGGGTTTCAGGTCTTGCCACTCATAATTAGTTTCCGCTGCAATTAGGTTTCAGAATTAAATTGGGATTGATTGCCTGATAGCAAAGCGGAAACAAGGCTCCAGTTCGTGACCGTGTAGGCTGCCTCCCTTGGCATGAATTTCTCATACCAAAAATAACACCCTGGTAGCCATGGTAACTTTCCATTTGGTCTAATCCATATTATCTCGGGAGAAACTAGAATGTTATTAATAGTGTTTGTTTTACGGGAAGAAAACTAAAAATGTAAAAGCTCCTTCATTACATAGACCAGTCACCCTGGCACATAGAGGGAATAAAATCTTGCTTGCAGAGATTTGCTGGAATTTAAAAAGTATTTAGGAGCTGGTGTGGACTTGCATACAAAGGCCCAAGGGGTTGGCGGCAAGAAGGAAGAGGGAAATTAAGGGTATGCAGACCTCGCTGGCCCCCAGGGAGCTGAGGCCAGAGATGAGATGTTCGGGCCACGTTGAGGGTCATGACCATAACATCTTGGGTGAGAAAAGGAAGGGCTACTTTGCTTATGCCCAGTGGAAAAGAGTTTGGAGTGAAGATATTACTGAACCATAACATTCCTGGGGCACGTTCAAGTTCAAAAGTCCCTGAACGTCAACTGTAGTAGCCCATCCAGGCGTAAGCACTCTTTGGCAGGGTAGGGGCGATAAATGACGGTGGAGGCACGGCCCCCCTGCTTTGAAGGACTTACTACAAGAGCATTGGGTCATGGTGTCATTCTGTCACATTTGGGAGTTCCTTCACAAGGAATGCTTGTGAGTTGTCTTACTGGAGTCTCAAAACAAGTGCTCCAAGTTAAGAGTTTATCCCTTCCCACAGAGGAGAAACGGGGGCTCAGAGAAACTACCTACCCAGAATCATTTAGTGGGGCACCAAGGGGTAGAAACCGGCTTCTATCCTCATCTGGCTTCAAGCCCAGTGTCCTTTCTATGATAGCACGGTAAGACCATTGACACCTAAAACGAGATGATACTGATGACTACTTCAGCGCACAGTGTGGTTGGGGAAAAACAGTGCCTGCTTCAGTTTTCAGGAGAGGCCTGAGGGGGGGTTGGAAGGTGGGGGATGTGGAACTGCTTTTTGGAGAATCAGTAATCCTCCTTCAGCTGGTGGTGGGACCACATTTAGGTCCCTTGTGAGCCCCAGAAGGAATTTGGTGAGAAGCACAATAAATAGATTCCATTTCTAGAACTGGCAGTAAGAACAAACCCCTTCTTCTTGTCGCTGTGCCTCTGATTTTTCTTGTCTGGGGACAGGGGGAAAGGAGCTGAATTTTGCCACTTTTACCAATGACTGCCCTGAGGAAGAGCAGCATGGTTTTAACGCAAGAGGTGGGAGTTACCTTGCAAGGACAGAATAGCCACGTTTCAGAAGGACCCTCAACAGAGAGGTTGGAGTACGGAGTCTCGGTTGGCCAGCCATTAAGTCCAGTGGCAGTGGTCTTGTCAATGAGAAGTCATGGCTAGAAGGCAGTGGGTTTTAAGCACATGCTTTCCCATGAGTAGATTTGATCATCTTGGCCCTCTATAGTGGGAAGAGCTGAAATCGGGCTGTTGCTAGTGTTGTGTTTTGCTTTCAGTCGTTTCCTTTGCCCCCACAAAAAGGATTTGGAGTCTCTCCGATTGCACATTACAGCCCAAGGTGTCCCATCTGCCCATCCCTCGAGGGTTGTATTCCTGGAACTTGTTTTCTTTAGAAACTGCCTTCCTGTGTGAATGTGGCAGAGCTGCAGTTCTGCTTGCCTTCCTGGTGGCCAGTCCCTTGGTCTGTTTGCTACTGTGACAGCTTGGGTCTTAGTCCTCTGTCCTGGTGTTGATGATGGCCTGAGTTGCTGTAGTCAGTGGGGCTGATGCACCATCAGCACGAGCTGTGCAGGGTGGAAAAGGCCAGTTAGAAGATGTCTTTTCAAAGTGACTCAGCCCCTCCTCTTGGAGGCTGCTAGTTGCTCATTTATCTTTCCTGCCCTCCCCCCCACTAAAAAAAGCATAGCACAGCTTTTTAAAAAAGAAACCTATATGCATTCTATTGGCATCTGGGAGCTTGGGGGATCTGGTTTCAGCATCAGGGAAAGGGAAGACATGCCTGATGGTGGCTGGGTCCCGGCATCCCCTCTCCGCAGACCCCGGAGCTTGGATCCTAGCCCAGGCTTGTTTTTGTTGGAGAGACGTGGGTGGGAAGGAGAAATGAGACTGGGATCCTGGGAAAATTCTGTTAGTGGGTTTATCACCTCCAGGACCACAGAGAATGGGGCCTGTGCCAGACATCGGGGGGGCGGGAGATGCTGGAGAGTCAGGGTGCTCAGGCCACAGAAATCTCCCTGCTCTGTACCACGTGGAGGACCCAGGGCCCTGTCCCTGGCTTTAAAGATGTCAGAGACAGCTCTGGGGTCTTTTAGTTGATGCATATCTGGGGTGTCTCCAGGCCTGCAGAGGAAACAAGGGCTGCCCTAGTTGGGGACAGGAGGGGAGGGGAGGGCGCCTTATGGGTTTGGACTACGGCATCTCTGTCCTCATCTGGATCTCCACTGCGTGTCCACAGCCCCAGGGGCTACTGTTGGAATCTGGCTCTGGCCACGAGAATGTCATGGCTCTTATTTTTCCGGCTCATAAAAGAGCTATGATCAGTCTTTTAGTTTGTATAGAAGGACAGCTCTTCTCGGTGTCCCCTCTGAAACACGTGTGCTACTGTTACAAAAGCAGTTTGCACAAAGAACCAAGAAGCTAGAATCCTGGAATTTGAGAGACCCGGGAGGCCCCCCCCCCTTCCCTGCTTACAGTTCATCAGCTCCTCTCCCGCCCACCCCCTCACTCCCCACTCCCATGCCCAGGGTGTGCTGAGGGGCTGCTGGGCTCTGGGGAGACAATGCAGGCTCCAGCGGAGGGAACAGTTCCGTGGCCACTGGAGAAGTGGGCGTGCAAACAGCTCTCTCTGCGGTGCCCGGTAGGCTCTGAGCAGGCAGAACCCCCAAGCCCACAGGTAGTGTGAGACCTTGCACCAAGGCATTAATCCGGCCCTGGGTCAGCGAACTCCGTGGTGGAGATAATACTGAGCGACCACTAAAGGGGCAGTAGGTGGAAGACAGAGAGAGAGTGAGTGTATTCGAGCCTCAGGCACTGGACCTCAGGAGCAGCCGAAGCGGAAGGAGAGATGGTGGCGAATGGATAGTGCAGGCCAGGGGGCCAGTGAACAGTGTGGATGGGGAGCACGGAAGGTCGGGGGCTTGGTCCCTTTGCGGGCAGCCTGAGCTTGAGGAGCATAACTAGAGTTTCCCCCAACTCTTGCCCATGTCCTTGAAGCCTCCTGTCAGCTCCGCTCATCCGTGCTCAGCTCAGGCTGGTCTGCCTCCCTCCACCTTCTCTTTAGGCCCTTTCTTAACGCTCAGATCTTGTTTCTTCACCGCAGCGGTTAAGACCATCAGGCACAGTATTTCCGTCCCCACCTCCACAAGCCACAGCTCTATCCAGATCCAGATCCTCGCTTCCTCCAAGGATGAAGTGTCCCTCTCCCTAACCCAGGCTGGCCCGGCCACCTGTGTCATGACCACCCCCTCCTCAAAGACTCCTCTCCATTAGTCTGTCCTCGGGGACCTTCAATCTGTCCTTCTCCACTGCTTGCCTCTTAGTTTGTAAACATGTTTCAGTCTTCCTCAGTCTAAAAATACCACTGATTTCCATGTCTTCCTTTCCTGGTCCCTATCTTCCTTTACCCAAAATCTGATGAATAGTCTCTGCTTCCTCACTTCCCAATGGCCACTCAGCCTCCTTCACCCCACCAGCAGCCTTGCCAAGTCCTGTGGCTGCCATCCAATTCTGATTTTATTGGAACTCTTCTGCACTTGGGATTATTGGCTCTTCCTTCCTGGAAGTCTGTCCTCTCGCCAGCTAGGACGCTACACTCTACTTATTCCACTGGATCCTTCCTGACCACTCCCACCCTATTGCTAGGGACTAACTCTTTGTGTCCCTCCAAAATTCATGTTGAAATCCTAACCTCGAGTGTGATGTATTAGGAGGTGGTAGGCAGAGCCCTTATGAATGGGATTAGTGGTCTTGCGAAAGAGACCCCAGGCAGCTTTCCTGTCCCTTCTGCTAGATGAGGATGCAATGAGAAGAAGGCTGTCTACACACCCAATCTGCTAGTGCCTTGATCTTGGACTTGCCTCCAGAACTGTGAGGAATATATGTTTGTGGCTTCAGCCGCTCGGTGTGTGGTATTTTTCTTACAGACATTCCAATAGACTAAGACACTATCTTCAGTTTCTCTTAAAAGCCAGCATCCCTAGCCCTCTTCTGATATATCCTCAACACCCCATCTCTTAGGTGGCAGGTGAGACAGGCTCCCCCTCCTTCCGAGGATTCCCCATCTCGTGCCGAGTCCAGCCCTTGACCCCACAGCCTGGTGAGCCACCCCCACAAGCACCTCAGGCTATGCAGCCTGTTCCACAGACCCACTCCCTGTGTGCTTCTGTGTTGGGAGTTGGTGGCTCAGCATTGCCCAGGAGCCCCCATGCCTCTTCCCCCCACCGCATTCTTATTTTCATATCTCATCAGTCATGCCTTCAGATTTTACTCCTAAACATTTCTGTCATCTGTCTCTTCCTCCCTGACTCTACCACCTGTACTATGCTAATTCAGGCCTCTTGCCATCTCTTGGTTGAAATTCTGTAGTAGGCTCCTAACTGGTCCTCCTGCCCTGAATCTTCATAGGAAAATATTTCACCTTTATGTTTGACATTTCTGGCACAGGGAACGTACTGTACCCTTGAGGCAGTTCGCTCCCCCACACAAACAACTGTCCAGGTCTGTGCCACTGCAGTGTCCCCCTTATTCTGCCGCTAAGTGGGCACGGTAGCCCTTCAGATGCATTTCTTCCCTTGCATTATTGTGAATACATCTATTTTGAGACCATATTGGCTGGTATGAGTGAACACCTAGAAATAAAACTGCATGTTTGTGCGTGTGTGTGTGTTGGGGGGTGATTCTAGGTTAGTTTCCCCAAGCCTTGAGCTATTTCCACACAGCCCTCATGTTTCTTTTAAGTCTGTTCTGTATCGACTAAACATTTCCAGTTCTTTATATACTTAGGGAGACTTGGATTCTAGTTTTTAGTCAATCCCTTATTCTGTAAGTCTGAGAAAATCATGAAAATTCAGGACCTTGGGTGATTTTCTCTTGGGAGATATAACTCTTCTCACTACCTGTTTGACTCCAGGGATTTTGTACAGATTCATGAGATCTTGAGTTGTTTTAGGTGTCTTGGTGCTCTGAAATTCAGCTGCTGTTTTCCGTTTCTGCCATGACCTCTAGCATGGTGATTGTGGTTTTCAAAAGCTCGTTAAATGAGATACGTGGGCGTCAAATGCTTTGAGCTCCTCTGGGAGAAATATACCTTTAAAATGACATGTGAGTTGTATGTTGGAAGTGGTGGAGTCGATACTTGGCCAAAACCCATCTTGTGATGAATCACTTGGTTTTACTGAGAACGTGCCTTGTATCTGTCCCTGACAGTATGGTGTGCTTTATCCTGAAGCAGATGTCTGAGACAGTTGTTAGTCATGGTATGCTTTGGGAGAGGTAAATTTAGAAAGTCATTTTTTCTACACCACATGCTGGAAAGGTTTCTGAATCTTTGGATTTTCCTCTGTGTGTTTGGCATTTCTCTCTTTTCTTTTTTTTCCCGTTTTTTTTTTTTTTTTTAAGATTTTACTTATTTATTTGACAAAGAGAGACACAGCAAGAGAGGAAACACAAGCAAGGGGAGTGGAAGAGGGAGAAGCAGGCTTTCTGCCACGCAGGAAGACCGATGTGGGGCTTGGATCATCACCTAAGCCAAAGGCAGATGCTTAACGATTGAGCCACCCAGTTGCCCCTTTCATTTTTTCCAATTACATCTCCTAGTGTCTTTCAACCATGATACATTTTGTTTATTCAGTAGTGCCTCATTCATTCAAGGTGAATTAAGAGAAGGATGATACAGTTGATCCTGAACAATCCCTCCTTGGAAAGTTCATGTATAAATTAACTACTAAGAGCCCACTGGAGGCCTAACATGAATAGTCAGTTACTGCCTTTTCTGTATGTTTCATGTGTTGTACACTGCATCCTTATAATAAAGGAAGATAATAAAGGAAGCTGCAGAAAAGAAAATGTTATGAAGAAAATCATGAGAAAGAGAAAATGCATTTACAGTGATGTGCTGTATTTACCCAAAAGGCTCTGCGTGTAAGTGGACCTATGCTGTTCTCACCTGGGTTGATCAAGCATCAGCTATATTTGAATTGAGTTGATTTTGATTTTCTGTTTTACTGAAGAGCAAATAGAGTATCTGTTTTGGAGAGCAGCTATGTTTCCCCCAAATCACTCATAGTTTGGATTGAGATGCATTCATGAGGCTGAATGACCAGCGGGAAGGATTTCTGGCTTGCACCTCCTTGCATTCTGAACTTCGGCCAGCTAGTCTCCAAACCCTCACCCTGGGGTCTGCCTTAGCCAGGGTGGTCTCTGTCTCTCCTTTCCCCATAGATGCTAACAAAGGACTACTCTTACTGAACAGAATCTCACCGCCAGACCCAGTGATTAATATTTCACTTCATTGTCTCATTTAGCCTGTGTGCCTACCGGGTGAGGGATGTATCCTCAGAAGCCGAGGACACGGTTAAAGGGAGCAAAGCAGTAGACACGGGGGTGTCCTAGGACAGCTGGTATTCAACTTTTATTCAAAATCTTTTATTTCACAGACCCACTAAATGATTAAGTACCAGCAGTGACCTTCATCCTAAGTGTGGCAATTTGACTTCTCACTGGGAGGAATCTGAAAACGGGGCTGCCTCATAGGGATGATTTGGCTGTTGCTGGCCCCTCTGAGGGCCTGCTCCAGGAAGTCCCCATCTGAATCAGATCAAGCTGGGAAGGTACCCACCCCAGCTTTCAGCAGGGCAAGATGCTAACAAATGGCTTGTTGAAAATATCGCTGTGTTTCAGCTTATCCTTCTCCAGGGAAAGATGAGACCCGGTACCGCCCTTCTCCCCACCACCACCCCCGCCCCCCTGGGCCTTGGAGCTGAGCACTGAGTCCCTGTGCTCACTTTGTCGAGAGGGTAAGACCATTATGGGCAGAGCCACCAGGACAGGCAGTGGGGGCGGGGGAGAAGGAGATCTTACAGTGTAAGGAGCATGTGGAGCAATTTCCCACCCCTGGGGAAAACTGTTGTGAGGGAGAGCAGCCACATCGGTTGGTGTCGGGCATGCTCCATGCTGTCCAACTTCACATTCCTCCTACAGGTTTTGGACTCATCAGTCTCTTGTGAAAAATAATTTTCAGTCCCTTGGTGTTCCATCAGAATAAAACCAAGCATCAAAAGCAGTAACATTGTGATCCTATAGGACGGAAGGTCATGGAGACCTTGCCTAGAGAATGACAGGGGATAAAAGGCAACAGGGGTTGAATGTCTAGGGGGAACTACGGGCACCTAATGGAATGAGTTAAGCCTGAGGGGGATCAAGTTACTTCTTTTTTTTTTTTTAAAGGTTTTATTTATTTATTTGAAACAGAAAGATCACAGGTAGGCAGAGAGACAGGCAGAGAGAGAGGGGGAAGCAGGCTCCCCGCTGAGCAGAAAGCCCGATGTGGAGCTTGATCCCAGGACCCTGAGATCATGGCCTGAGTCGAAGGCAGAGGCTTTAACCCACTGAGCCACCCAGGCATCCAGATCAATTACTTCTGCCCTTAGGGGGTGCACTCTGTTTAGACTCCAGCCTGCACGATTTAAAATGAAACTAGTCTTTTTCATACACACACATGGAAAGCAGAATTTTAATGGAAATTTCTCAGAACCTTGATAAACAACGAGTTCCACAGATGTTCTCTTCATATTTCCTATTCATGGTTTATGAGCCTCTTTTGATAAGTGTTTGATAAGGTTTGATAATGCGTAAAAAGGAAATCTTTTGGATTTGGGCTCTCCAGTGGGTTTGATGGCGGTTTCCTGTCTGTGCTAGGGTCTGACAGCCCCCATATCATCATTTGTGTGTGAAAAGAAAAGTCCCATGTGATAGGAAGATGAAGCATCTTAATTTAACAGCAAATTGTAAATCTGTTTTTAATGGCACTGGAGCAAGAATCTGGTGTTAAGTGTGATAAATTATACAGGTTTAATTATAAAATGGTAAAATGGCATCAAAAGCCATCTGCAGAATCTTTTCTGAAGACGAGATTCTTTCTAGGATTTAGAAAGGAGAAATTTATGTCATCAGGGTACTTAAACATCAACATCGAATTAACTGAAGTGTTTTTAGAGTGCTAAAACTTTCCGAGATTTTATGAGATGTCTTCACCACTGATTCCTTTCTCACAAGGGGCCAGATAGCCTCGCTGACCTCAGATAGGATAGAGAACTCTGAGAACTTCAACAAAACTGCTACCGCCATACATTCTCTTCAGATGTCTGTCCCCTCAAAGAGACGATAACCTATCAGGCCGCGGAGTCATTCTTACCCAGGCCCGCGTCTCCCATCAGATCTAGTCCAGGAGGCCAAGTGGCACAGCGGGTGCTTGGTCTCAGAGTCTAATCACGGGCACGGTGTTCCAGTGGCTAGCAAGCTCTTGATTTAAAACTGACCTCTTGATTGTTTCTGCAGAACTGTGGCCAAGAAGGTGAAGTCATCAGAGGCACGGTGTTCCCATGACTATCAAACTCTTGATTTAAAATTAACCTCCTGACCATTTCTGGGACACTCTGGCCAAGAGGGTTAGGAAGCTGCCCACGAAGACTATTTCACTGAGCTTTAGCATAAGGATTGAAAGGCATAGGCTCAGGGGAAGGGGCCCCAGTGAGACCAGAGGTCCCCATTTGTCAAGAGCCAATACTTAAAAGGTGGGAGACATGCTCAGAGTCTCTCCCTTCTAGCCCAGAGAGCACCTGTGCATGAATTTGAATAAGGCACCTTTCCTCAGGATACGCGCCATCTGCCAGGCAGCCGTTGTAATCAATATGGAAATTTTCTGTGGCTGCATATGAGGGGCACTCCTGAGATGTGCTGCACATGTCCCGGAGCCGAGGGCCAGACCACCATGTGCCCATGCGCTGGACCGAACCAGGCTGAAATGCCCAATTGCCCATGCCATCATTTGCTTTTGTCTACCAAATGGGATATTTAAAATCTAAATTTGATTCCCGCCTCCCCCCATCCCGTCTTTGGGCTTTTGTTTACAAAGTTAATTGTGTACTTAACTAAAGCCTTTGGCTTTAATTATAGTTATTAGCACGGAAATGCTATTCGTCTAGCCTAGCACCCAGTGGGAGAGCTGTTACCAGTACATTCAAGCCTTTCTTCATTTATCTTGGGAGTATAATAAAATATTTTTAGGCAAGCCATAAAGAGAGTGAGTGTTGATAAAAGGTGACACAGAACCCAGTATACAAAGGGTTTCGTATCAAGGCTTGAAGATTGGCACAAATGGTACCTTCCTTCCTTCCTTCCATCCTGCCTCCGATGAAAACATCTGAGGGATCCTGCTGAGAGTTGCTAGCCTAAAGCTTGGGGAGAACTGGGTCTTTATTGTTTGGCCAGTGGGCAGGGTTTAGAGTGGCAGGAGTAATTGGGATTTATTCATCATGTGGGTTCGTGATCAATTTCTGCAGGTTTTCTTTCCTTTTTTTTTTTAAGATTTTTATTTATTTATTTGACAGAGAGATCACAAGTAGGCAGAGAGGTGGGGGAAGCAGGCTCCCCACTGAGCAGAGAGCCCAATGCGGGGCTCAATTCCAGGACCCTGAGATCATGACCCAAGCAGAAGGCAAAGGCTTAACCCACTGAGCCACCCAGGCACCCCAATTTCTGCAGGTTTTCATCAGTAAAAAGATACCACCTGGATCTTCCAAGGAGCCCTTGATAGACTTTGGAATTTGATTATAAACTAGGCCACTGCTTGAAGATGAGCACAGGGCAGGTCCTCACAGGGGCCCGGTTTCTGACATGACCAAAGGATGTCAGTTTTAGGCAGATGGACTTCCAGGACGGCCCTGCGTGTGGCAGCCTCTGCAGGGCTTCGGAATGCTCCATGTTCTGCAGCAGCATGTGCTGTTTTGAGAGCGGGAGCCCAGTCCCTTTGTCTGTTTGTGCTTGTTTCAGGACTGCGATGACACAGGCTCCCAGGCATCACAGGCTGGGTGGATTCGAGGTGAGGGTCTGCCCCTTTGAACTCCCACGTTGTCCCAGCTTGAGCCACCTGGTGGCCGCTCCAGGCATGTTCCTGAGGGGTTTCCCAGCAGCACACAGAAGGAGGACACGGGCTTGGCTCAGAAAATAGACCAATTTTGTGCTATGATCTGCGACACCAGGCACACTTACAGTGTTGTTTGTGATCATAATTTCTGGATTAGATTTCTAGAAAAATGTGACCTGCATGGTTGTTTGGTGCTACTTGATGACTGTTGTTGGCTGCTCTCTCAAGGGAATAACCCGCCCAGAGCTGAAGAAAGGAAGCTTTTGTTTGAGAGCCGGTAGCTTCAGGGTGCTTTGGCCCCCCACTCCTGACTGAAATAGAATAGCCCAGAAGCAGGCCTCCCTCCTCATTCTCTCTCTCTCTCCCCTTGCCTCTTGTCATGCACAGATTCCCTTCCTCCTTTTTTTTTTTTTTAAGACTTTTTTTAATGCCAGTTAATCTCTAAAACCTTCTGATGGATTTTATAAGTCCTTAAAAAATTCTTCAGTGAAGTAACTTTCCATTCTTTTGGCTACCAGTCTTCTTGGAAAGGGCTTTCAGACTCTGCATTGCCTCAGGTCCACGCACACTGGGCTGGGTCCCGGTGCCCTATGCTTCCTGTGCCTTAGGTCAGGTAGTCCCGGGGAGTGAGAGCTCTTCCCCTCTTGGTGCATACAGAAACAAGTTCAGCAAAGTCTAGAAAGGTGGCCAGGGTCACCTGTTCTTGACCAGCCTCCAAACTCGCTTTTTCTCCCCACTCGGGGACAGGAGGCTTGGCTCCTGTCAGTAAGTGTTTACCAGGTACCTGCTCTATGCCAGGCGCAAGGCTAGGCTCTGGGAGCCAAAGGCAGATATGGTCTGGCCTCTGTCCTCAAAGAGCTTATGTCCGGTGGACCACATTGCCTCACTGGCTTGCTGTCCTTAGTGGATTAGAGAAATATAGATTGGCCTACTTAGGCCTTTAAGGCTCCTGCCCGCCTTATCTAGCCTCCCCTCTGTCCTCTCCCTGTTCCCCAGCATGGGCTCTTGCCAGGCAGTTGAAGCCTCTGCAGGGGTGACCCTCTGACACATGGACCTCCACTGCATGACAGCAGCACCCTGGCCCATCTCCTCCACTTGTCAAGCCTCTGACAGTTACTTTGGGGGAATCCCTAAGGGATCCTCACATAGGCATTCATAGCCCTCCTGTGATCCAGGCTTTCTAGCAGATTCAGACCTGGATCCCAGTATGCGGTGTCAGTATATGGCAAAGGGGGTAGTTCACTTCACTGGGGTTAAAAGGAATGTGTTCAGAGTCAGGGGTCCAAGAGGACAGGCAGGATAGGGGTTTGTGTCCCCCATGAACCAGGTCTGAGCTCTGAGAGAATAAAAACCAAGCATTGGAGCCCATCAGGTTCTTGTGGGGGCACTGGGAGAGTCTCTGGATCTCATGTCAGCCCTCACTGGGGCACCCCTTGACTAACATCTCTGAGCTGGAGTGCTGTGATAAGTGTGTGGCGTCATAGGTGGCCAAGTGTAGGAGCAGAGATGGGGGTGGGGAGGTCATTACGAAGCTGCTACAGAAGTTCAGGGAGAACAGAACAGGGTAACCTCAGTGGGGATTAGAATGCATGTTGGTAAGCAGTAGAATCAGGAATTTCTGTGTTGGTGGAAGCCAGTTCTGAGGGTTCTGGTTTGGGTAATGAGGACAGAGGAGGTGCTGGTGACCAGGAAAGGGGAAGAAGGGCAGGCTTTGCAGAGATGAGTTCCATTTATTTATATCGACATCCAAGTTCCGGAGTGGATTCTGGTCAGTATCCCAACACCTACCCTGAGCGCTGGGGATGGAGATTTGGCTGTCATCAGCACATTTCAGAAGTCTCAGACTGGCTCTGTGCCCCGGACCAAGCCCAGCCCCTGTGCCCACTGCAGCCAGATTGATTTGTCTAAAAGCATCCTTTTTTGTACCTGTTGCCTATTGAAAATCTAGGCAGAGGTTTTCGGTGACTCACTATCTGGAGCGTGAAAGTCTGACCCCTCAGCCTCCATTGTCTAACTCCCCTCGGTCCGATCTCCACCTTTCTGGATCAGGATGTCTTTGGCACAGGTGACAGGAATCCAGAGCGAAGTAGCTTCGAGGAGGAGTTTGCTATGGAAGGAATCAGCTGGGGCTTAGGGATGTGCGTGCCCCTGGGACACCTTCTCTCTCTTGCTCCTCTTCTCTTCGCATGCTGATTTCTTCCTTCACCCAGTCTGCTCTACATAGTGGATCAGTGTGAGGTGCAGGAACCATGTGCTTCTAGTCCCACGATGCACCCCCCACTGGTGTGGGGCCACAGCGACTTTTTTCATTTTGACGGGGTAAAACTGAAGGCCAGTGAGGGGGAGAAACTTGCCCAGTCTCCAGAGCAGAAGGGCAGGGATAAGATCCAGGTGGTGGTGTGTCTCCAGAGCTCAGGGCTGAGTTTAAACTGTTTCTCTGCGTGTGGTCTTCCAAGAGCACAGTGCCCTCCTGAGGGCAGGGCCCAGGGTGTCATCCCCTCTTGGCAAATAACTTGGCAAAGTGCTTGGCCCTGATTGTTGATGGCCGGGAAGTGGTGCCGTCCCAGACTTTCGCTTTCTACCTTCAGCCCCTGGGCCTGGGGACAGGATCTTTCCTGGTGATTTGCACAATTTAAAATTCTGTGGGAACCGGGAAGCTTTTCTTAGAGGCAGGAACAGAGTAAAATAAATATTAATTATAATGCAGATGACATCTTTTTCCAGTTGGCTCAGAGGTCTCCTACATACAAATGAGTATGTTGCCTTCTCTGGGGCTTTCCCACAGCTTACAGTGTGCACATCCTCTCTCTGTCCCCAAACTGAGGAGCACGAACCTCCTCCTCCTCCAAGGCCGCTGGTTCCTATTGTTACATCTGATTCGAAATGCACGCTCTAATGTCAGGCAGGCCTTGCGAGAGGAGACCCTGTGCTCCAATCCTCCTGGGCCGGAGCAGCTTTTTCTTTCTGGGAGAGCTGTTGAAATATGGGTTTCCGTGTCAATCAAAGTTCGCAGCACGTTTGTGGAGCTGGCTCTGCACATCCAGAATGTGATTTGCAACCATCCCCCCTGAGCTCTGGCTATTCCAGCCTGTCAAGAACAGACGTGCTGGGGCCGTATGGGGTTGCAGAGATGTTCGGTCCAGATTCAGAGGGATAGGTATGATTTTGGGAGAGGGCTGCAGCAAGCTCGGACTGGTCCTGGTAGTGTAGCAGGGCCAGAGGTGCTGGGCGGGCAGGTGGGCAGGTGTGCGAGGCCACCTGTGGATACTCGGCCGTTCTCCTGAACTGCTTCCTTCCCAGGCACCCACCCACTACGCACCTGGGCGTCAGACTGAAGGCACCTCTGGGGAGAAGTGTTTCTTTTATATAACCAGACACGTCGCATTCTGGTATATCTGTGATAATAGTCCCCCTTGCTGTCTGTGTCCCAGGGATGTTCTGAATGCTTTGCAGATATGGACCCATTCCATCCTGATGAACATCTCATCTCGTACTCTCATCCCCAATTTGCAGACCAGGAGCCTGAGGCTCTGCAGAGAGGTGAAGTTATTTAACGAAAACCATGCAGCCAGTCAGTGGCCCAGTGGCCTGTGGATGGGGGGAGAGGGCTGGCCGTGCTTACGTAGTATGCTGTGACATCAGGGTTCTTAAAATGCTGGCAGCAGGAAGGGGGTAGCTAGACTCAGGTTTCCCTGAGAAGCAACAGTTACGGTAATGCATGAATTTACTAGCTGAACTTCAGTTTGGTCGGACAGATGTGGGCCTCCCCCACCCCCTACAGCAGCCCCCAGAACTAACGACTGGGATGAGATGACATTTTAGAGGTGGAGCCATGTGAGCTGGAAACCATGATACAGTAGTTACTAAACCTCCCTCCCTCTCTTTCTTTCCTGCTCAAGGTATTCTTCTTACTTAATCTACGTCCATAGCCCCTTTTCTTGCACCCCACACCTCCCCCAACAAGAACTCTCACATTTCTCGTGGCTCCATCTGACTTAGGCAAAGCCTTTGAGTAGGAGACATGAGGCCCGCCCATGTCTTTCTCCCGTGTGGGCGGTGGGAAGTTGGTCACTCGAGTGAACCTGGCAGAGCTCACAGGCAGAATGTTCTTGATCTTAGCGGCAAATCTTTCTCTGGAGGGTGCACCCCAGCTACCGTGTGGTGGGGAGCTCGGGATGGCTGGATCCGGAGCCTGCACTGGGGCAGAGAAACAGAGAAACTCGACTCTGCCTCCAGCCCTTGAGCCTGCCCCCCTCCTCTTCTCAACGCAAGGAGCTCGGGTCACACAGAGTCAGACCTGCCTTCTAGGCATGAAGTTCAAATGCAGGGGTGAGTAGTTAGAGAACGTGAGTATGGAGGAAGTGTGTTGCTGCAGTGTGCTTGTTAGTAACATCCATAACATCTGTGTGAGATAGAGATATTCATGGGTTTTCTTGCTGTCTCTATGGTAGTGGAAGAACATAAAATCCAAAGGGCCAGTGAGGACGTATTCCCATTCAGTGTAAACTTTCTGAGGGAGCCAGGCCCTACTGACCTGGCTCTGTGGTGTCACGGTGCCCTCTGTCACAGAAGCCCGCTGTCCCATGCTCACAGAATACTGAGAATGACAGATCCAGAGAGTCTCTGAGGCACATGAGTTCATAAGATGTCTGCAGAAACAAATGGGGAAGAGCTGGGAAAGATGAGCTGAGAGAAGAGGCTATAGGAATGGGGCAGGATTGGTATGAAGAGCTTGTGTGCTCTTTCCTCTCCTGAGATTGGAAGGCACTGGAAGGTGATCGACCTGTACCTCTCTTCGGCTGCCTCATGCATAATTCTGGGCCGAGCAGAGGATAACGATGTGTGTGATTGTGGGAATCACAGGGACTTCTCTTTTCTCCTTTTTTCCTCAGAAGGTAATCTCAGGAAGGCCAGGAGGCTTCTTCTGGCATTAGTGGAATCAGTCAGAACTTCAAAGGACACTGGTAACCACACCCATGGGATAAAGCCCTTGCTAAGGGCAGAGGTACTGCTGTGTTACCCTAAATTGCTAGAATTTCTTTTGTGGCCCCAAAACCCCAAAACTAGCTGAGGCCATGACTGAAAGGGCTGCATTTCAGGAGCAAATTCATGTTTGCCCCAGATGGCCACATTGAGTGGAGGGGTGCGCTGTTAGCAGAAGTTCTGGTCGTTGGGGGCCAGCCAGCGGAATTCTCCCAACCTCATAGTCCCATGTGACCTATCCTGTGAAGCAGGAACATCATTCTTCATCTCGGAGGAGCACAGATATCCATCACAGTGCTCTCAAAGATGCAAATGGATATGTTTTGCCAAATTTTCCTGTATGGTCACCCCTCACCCACCATGAGGTTGACAGCCCATCTAAGTACTTATATATCGTGGCATGATGGTAGTTGACAAGGGCAAGGCCCATAAAATAGAGGCACTTCAGAAGAATAATAAAAGTTGCATTAATGTATGTGATTAAAAGTATGTGGAAGTTCTAGAAGGCATTCACCCCTGAAAACAACTACTAATGTAATCATGAGGGCGACCCTGTGTGGATGACTTTTGATTGCCTTGGTCAGCTGTTTGAGAGATGTTGCCCACATATGTGGCTCGCAGAAACTGATCTGGTTCTTTTTAGGGTAGTAGAACCAGCTCTCACTGGCTTGAAATGAAGAGAGCCCTTTTGCTTCAATTGCTTGCTAGCCTGGATCTGGCTCCCATCTCGTTCCTCCTTCTCCTCCCCCTTCCCTCTCCTCCTGCCTCATTATCTCCCTCCCTCTCTCTCTACCCCAGCTGTAAATCTAGTCAATTGGGTAACCTCCTAACTTTGCACAAATTATGCAAGAGCTTAAGGGCATAGTTTTTGAAATCTGAGTTTCCAACTCAAGGGAGGGTCAATCTACCTGACCCCCCTTTTCTCTCCTTCCTGGGTACTTTCCTGCAGCGCCCGATGGTACCACATCTTCACAGTCCACAACTGTGGGGAGAACAATAATTGTGGATATTCCTCTAAGGAATTAGGGCAGAAGTAACAAGACAGCAAATTTGGTATCTCTGGTAACAAATGTAAAGCAGTATTATCTCAAAATCTGGAGTGCAGGATTGTTGTTTATAAAATGCGAAGAAATTTGGCTATTTGTGAAGGATGCTGAGAAGGAGAGAGGGGGTGATGGTGGGAAGTGGCCTGGTGTTAGGCATCAGGGAGGAAGGAGACTATAAAGGGAAATATGGGAATAGCTTTTCCGGTATGGGTGAATACAGTTTGGGTGGAGGGTTAGCTGGGGCATGACTCCTGATGACTACATTTTCAGACCTCAGGCCAAGAAGAAGTGGGCCCGGGGCACAGTACGAGGGAATCCGGCTTGGCATAAAGACTGTCAGGTGGCCGAATGGAAACTCGGGTCACAGCATCGGTTAGGAGTTTAGTTCAGCTGCCAGTAACAGGAACAACCAAAATATGGGCTTAAACGGGACAGAAGGTCATGCAGAATACCTGGAGGTGGGCAAACTGGGGCTGGCGTGTTGCCACCACCATTGTGAGGGATCTGGGCCTATTCGGGCCTCTGCTCCCCCACTTGGGGCTGTGGCTCCCTCCTCGTGTCCAAGTAGGCGCCAGCAGCTCCAGCCGTCATGTCTCGGCTTAAAAGTTCCGCTAAGCGGCAGTGCACCTTTCCTTGGCCACATGATGACATTAAGGGAGGAAAATTGAGGAATGACGTCCTTGAGTTGTGTGGCAACATGCTCAGCTAACATGGGGCTTCATATAGTTTGCGGCTAAAGAAGAGAAGCTCCATGAAAAAAAGGCTAGAGAGGCCTCATCTTGGGGTATTGGTTCATTCAGTGACTGCGGAGAGCCTAATATGTTCAGGCATTGCTGGAGGGCGGCAGGTGGGTTTTTCTGCTCTCGTGAAACTTAAAATCCAATGGGAGGCAAGACAGAAAATAAACTATCAGTAAACTCAGTGTGGTTGACAGTCTGTGTTCTGGACTGCAGTCTTTTCAATGAGGGTCTTCTGATGTAACTATGGAATTAACCACAGACATGGAACAGCGCTGCCGGTGACTGCGGGCAGTTGATATAGCCGGCCTTGGCATCTCTGTGATGCAGGTGTCTGCTCTGCGGGACAGGGAGTGGTGGCGAAGTGGAGGGGGGAGAAGTAAGCAACTGATAAACCAGAGCCCTTTTGAGAGTGGCCCTGAGTCCTGCAGCCAGCGCCCTCCTGGGCCAACATGCCCATTGAGACTTGAAGTCTGTAAAAATCCAAAGTCTGTTTCCTTTTCCTTGGGTGGAGAAGGATCTGGGCCTCTTCCCTTGCTGCAGAGCAGAGGAGTGTGATGAGGAGAATTCAGTGATTCCTAGAAGCTTTTGAGGCTAAGGTGGGGAACTTGGGAAAACCGGAGGACACGGCATTTTCCTGCTGCTGTGACCTTCAGCCAGTGATCCCTGAGTGAGGTTTTGCTGGGAACCAGGCAGGAGTGCAAGTGCAGCTCACACCTTAGTGGGCATGGATTCTAAAGGGAATCTGGAGGCAGTGTCGCCCATCCAGACCCCTGCCCCGGCCACTGTGTGGCCACCTACATCCGTGATCCTCAAACCTTCAGAGGCAAAAGACCAGTGTTTTCAGTTTCAAGTTCCAGTTTGTCCTCAAAATGAAATATCAGAAAAATGAAATTAAAAAGACCTACAAAATACAAAGTCAGGCTTGTGTTAGTAGATTCAAGAGACAAAATCTTCTGTTTCTAAAAAGTTTCAGAAGGCGAACTCAGTTCCTGAATTGCAGTTTCCCAGTAGCAGAGAATTCAGGGCCATTACCATCGTCAGCGGGGGGACTGCACTTTGGGCAGCTGGCCGTGTCCTAAGGCTCTGGACCTTGGGCCAGCCAATGGGCAGCTGTCCTTCCTGCTCCCTGTTAGGACAGTTCCCAAGGAGAAGGAGGAAGGTCCCCTGGCTTAGTTGTCCCTCCCTCCCCGCTCATCTCTCTCTCTGGCGCCCCCTACCCCGCTCCCCTTGTCTGCAGCTGCTTTCTGAGCTCCCCCGCCCAGCCATGACTGGAAGGCTCAGCCAGCTCTCCTACCAGAGTCCCCGTGTGTAGGTGAAAATGTTACCGCATACTTGTAGCTGGAGAAATGAAAGGTCACAGCTAATTGTAATCATTATCCAGGCTCCCCTACCTGAAGGAGGCTTTTGGCATAAACTGGCTTGACTAGCCAAGCAGCCAACCGCGACGCAGGCAGGCCTTTCCAGCTGGTGGGCCTGGCTGTCCCGGGCAGGGTGAGGGATGTCACCGTTGACCTGTGTTGCAGTTCTCCAAGGAGAGGCACGTCATGGACAGGACCCCCGAGAGGCTGAAGAAGGAGCTGGAGGAGGAGCTGCTGCTGAGCGGTGAGGACCTGCGCAGCCATGCCTGGTACCACGGACGCATCCCCCGCCAGGTACCTGCTCCTTCCTGCCAGCGCGTGCCCAGCTGTCCTCAGACACTACCACATGACCGCCCCTCGGGGGCACCCTCCAGCGCCACATTGGAGCAAGCCCAATAGCTAAAAGCAAAGAGGGTCAAGTGGACTGTAGTAACTTAGGCCTGTCCCCAAGGAGACCTTGGGGAGAACTAAGGTCAGAAACCCAAAGCACATTTCCACATGCCAGGGAAGTGGATGGAGGAAAGTCAGGTGTTCTGTGGTCTGCAGAGCCCGAGGGGGCAGGAAGCCGTGGCTGCAGGGGGATAATCTGAAGAGGTACGAGGCTGGCCTGTAGTTCAGATAATTGAACTCCTGGCCGGCAGCCTGCAGCCTCATACCCTTTGGAGTTTCTCTCTCAAGGCAGTAGTTTAATTTCAGGTGAAGAGAGTATCATCGAGGCAGGTGGCAAAGAGCAGCAAGGCCGCTAGTGCCCTCGTGGGGCTGGTGACTATTCATTTTCCATCCCTTCCCTGCCCGGGCCCCTGTCTGGAGCTGGGAAGAAGAGGAATTACACCAACGACCATAGCCCGATGGCCTAGAATGTACTCTGTGCGATTGTCATTTAGGGTGATAGCCGTGAGTATTTTTTAATTTAAGATATAGAAACTGAAAAATATAAATGCAGAATTAGGGTGTAGAATTTCCTAGTTGTTGTTTTTTTAAGATTTTATTTATTTATTTGATAGAGATCACAAGTAGGCAGAGAGGCAGGCAAAGAGAGAGGGCGAAGCAGGCTCCCTGCTGAGCAGAGAGCCCGATTCGGGGCTCGATCCCAGGACCCTGAGATCATGACCCTAGCCAAAGGCAGAGGCTTAACCCACTGAGCCACCCAGGTGCCCCTCTCCTAGGTTTTTATCATAACCTGATCTGGCCAGTCACTCACCCAGGACAACATGACAGGAAAGGAGGGGGGCTTGGAGAAGGGGTATCATGGTTGTGACAGTTTTTTTTAGTGTAGCAGATCTCTCAGCACTGTCAAAGAAATAATCTCTACCTTTTTCTTTTTAGTTTAAAATTGATTGTAGAACATACAAAGAGTAAAACGAAGAAAATGAAATTCTCACCCATAATTCTCCCTCCTGAAGATAGCCACCATGAACATTTCGATATAATTCCTCCTTCTAGGCTTGGCAAATATGAGATCATACCACAAAGACTTTTGCAGCCCTTTGTCTTCATTTAATGATACATTCTGGGCCTTTTCTGCTGCTGTGAAATAGCCTTCCCCACCACCCTCCATTGTGTGTATGTCCATTGTACATGTGCCCCACTCTCGGGTGGGCACGCTCATCAAGAGGCTTTAAGATAACTACTATGTTTATAACTGTAATTATTTTCTCAAGCTCAATCCCAAGAAATGGAATTTCTGTGTGAAAACGTATTCTTAAGGCAAAGATGCAAGTTTAAAGTAACTATGGCAGCACACTGTTGTGCGCATGCTGATCGAGTGTTGGAATGTTCTGGGAGAAATGTCCCAGTCTCATAAAACTCATGACCATCCCCACCATCCTTCTCTTTATGGTTATCATAAACTTTTGTCCCACTTGCAACAAGTGCAACTTTTCAGCCGCACATCCTTCCAGATTGTTTAACGGCCCACCGTACTGGTAATAATGGTAGTTACAGCTAACCCTTTACTCCATTAAGTCTTCATAGCCACTGTGTAGGTGACATTAGCCCATTTTACAGGTGATGTAACTGAACCACAAAGAGATGAACTAACTTGTCCCAAGTCACCCAGCAGAGCCAGAGTGCAAACCCAGGTGGTCTGGCTGGAGGAACCACCATCTGCAACACAGTATCAATCCTCCTTTTGCTATAAACATGGGCATCTTATATTGTTAACAGTTTTTGAGCACCTGCTGTGTTCCAGGCACTGTCCTAGTGCTTTACCTAGATTGTATATGCAGATAACACTCCTCCAGTGAGAGGAGACAAGGACCTGACTTGGTCACAGGCCCTCTAGCGAGTGGCGAGCCCAGCACCACACTCGAGTCTCTGCTTCCACAGCCTCTGACCTCCCTTGCGTGTGGACCCCTCCTTCGAGCCAATAGAACCCACTCCTCCACCTGTTGGGGGTGGGGAGGAGGGATCAGGCTCCCTGGCCCCACATTTCCTTCTTTCTTTAATTTTCTGTTGCTTCACTTGCTTCAGGTCTGCGTGCAGGTCATCTTCTCATGACACCTGCTGACCCACCCCATTTCAGAGAGCAGCCCTGGTCCCTCCAAGGCACTTCTTATCTCCCTTCCCGACTGACTTTTTTCCTCACCTTTACAACATCTGACCGGCCATCCCGCCGCTTACTTACCCGCTGAGGTAGCAGGCTCTCCACAGAGGCCCCATGACAGTGGGGACGTAGGGACACCAGCAGGCTCCCCTCCCCGCCCTAAGCCCGGCGCCCCCAGCAGGACTCGGCATCTGGTGCCTTGTCAGTGGGCGGCCAATAGTTCTAAAGTGAATGCCTGGGTTTTCTAAGAATTTGGCGTTTGAGAAAACAAAGAGTGCACCGAAGAAGAGACAGAATAGCCTTGTCTCCTGTCAGCCCCAAGAAGCAGAGCCCGGTGCAGCTTTAACAGGAATGTTCGCTTGCCTTTCCGACTCCGCCCCATTTTGTCCTGAAGGTGTCGGAAAACCTTGTGCAGCGGGATGGCGACTTCCTGGTCCGTGACTCTCTCTCCAGCCCCGGCAACTTCGTGCTGACCTGTCAGTGGAAGAACCTGGCTCAGCACTTCAAGATCCGCCGGACGGTGCTGCGGCTCAGCGAGGCCTACAGCCGCGTGCAGTACCAGTTCGAGACCGAGAGCTTCGACTCCATCCCTGGCCTGGTGCGCTGCTACGTGGGCAACCGCCGGCCCATCTCGCAGCAGAGTGGAGCCGTCATCTTCCAGCCCGTCAACAGGACGGTGCCCCTGCGCTGCCTAGAGGAGCGCTATGGCATCTCCCCGGGCCGGGCGTGGGACAGCAGCCTCACCGAGGGCCGGCCAGACACGGGCAAGAGGCTGAGCCTCACCATGGGTGGCGTGCAGGCCCGTGAGCAGAGCTCGCCCCAGGGGAACCTCCTCAGGTGGGTCAGGGCCTCGCTGGATGTGTGTGTTGGGTGAGGGGTGAGGTACTGGGACCGACAGGATCCCACGGGACAGGTCCAAGCTTTGGTGAGACGGGTGGGGAGCTTGCCCCGGGGCAGAGGAGCAGTAAGAGGTGCTCCTAAAGGTGCCACCTGTTACTGGAACAGCTGCCACGAGGCAGCGTGTGCTGAGCTCCCAGCTGAGTTTGTGCCCATATGAGATGAGGCAGTTGCTGAGGAAAGGGAGGCCTGGCCAGGAGAGCTCTGTGAAGAAAGGAGACTCCGGCTGCTCTGAGGACTAGGGAACATTTGGACACACACTGCAGAGGGGAGGGCACTCCAGGCACAGGGCTCAGGGTGAGCATGTGCAGGGCCATAGGAGAGGACACGCAGGTAGATTGGTGGGTCCGGAATAGAGGGCCCAAGTAAGGGGCCAGTAAGGGCAAGCTTAGGGAGATGACCCCAGCCGGATCATGGAGGCCTGAAAGCCAGGCTGAAGGGTTTGAACGAACCTCAGAGACTTGACATGGTGAAGGTCCCAAGAATGGAGCAGGGTGGCCATGTATTGGAGGGGCAGGGAGAGAGCTCAGAGAAGGAAGCCCAGTCAGTGAGTCATGAGGGTCAGGCTGTGCAGGGGTAGGGGAGGGAATCTTGTGCATGTGGGCAAGGTTGGAGAGGGGCAAGTCAGAGACCACAGCAGGGCCCAGAGGGGGCAGACTCAGAGGAAAAACCAGTTGCTGCATCTGAGATACAGCCATAGGCTTATCTCTCAGTGCCATTGGAGGTATGGGAGGAGAGTTCAGCCTGAAGGCTTAGATTTGGGCTTGGTCCACATGAAAGGGTGATTGGCCTGGTGAGAAAAGACAAGATTCCTGAGATGGGAGACACTGAGAGACTGGGGGCTGTGCCCAAACCTGGGGACAGGGGAGAGAAGATTCCAGAGAACTGGAGGCCTGGCTGAGGCACTCTGCCCTTGATGGCCAGTGGTGTGTGCTGTCTTCACATAGGACCTGTCTCTCAAGGGAGCTGGGTGCCTGTGCTGCCATCTGACCGTTCAGAGGAGGAGAGCAGGGAAAAGGCGGGCCTGGCAGGGTGTAGACCAGCTCCAGCCCCTTGATGACACAGCCCCCTTCTCTGGCTCCCTGGCCTCTAAACTCACATGCCTAAACCAAGGATTCAGAAGCAAAACACAGGACTCTGAGCAATACACATGAGCCTGTGTGCTGCTGCAAAACTCCGGTCCATGTTAGGCAGGGTCTGGCTGGGGACCCTGCCTGCCTGGCCACAGATGCTGGTCCACCACTCATCAAGCTACTTACCTTCTCTGGGCCTCACTCTCCCCAACTGGAATGATGGGGTTCATGAGGCTTAAATGACTGAAGAGTTGTAAAGTGCTTAGAACAGTGCTAGAGGGCTATGTAGGTGTGAATAATCATAATAAGTATTATTTGGGGAGGGCAGTAGAATATAGGACTCAGTTGCAGGGAGGAAGGCAAGAACTGATACATAGAAATTCTCCTTTTCTTAGTAATAAGAATGGACTTGTGGCCCCTTAAAAATATTGAAGAGGTGCTTCTTCCTTTGTTTCTTTTTTGAGTGTGGGAATTGGCTACTTAACTGAGGAAGAGGAGGGTAATGTAATGATTGGAGCCAGGGAGTATTGGGCAATGCCCAGAACCCCTGCCTGGGGCAGTGCTGGGCAGGAAGACCTGCCTCCTGGTCTGTGCTCAGTGACCCAGATTTAGAAGAGAAATTTATTTTTTAAGATAAGGAATAGAAGACTGAGAAAGTCTCTCGATCAATGAGGTAGGCCCAACAGAGCCACTCTTGACCGCCCATTGAAAGCAGAGTTTTTTGAGCCCTGCCCCTTCTTGGGCCGAGCAGCAGCAGGTTGGGTGCCACAGGAAAGCGCCTCCCGCTGCCCTGCGCCCTGCCCCCCCCCCCACCCTCCAGGCCCACACCTTCCCTGACGTTGGCCCCCGCTGGTTGGCGGGCCAGCTGGGTGCGCCCCAGGTGGGGGTTCTGGGCCAGTGGAGTCTGGCTGCTCTGAGGATTGCTGCAGAAATACCACTTGGCTGAAGCCACTGCCTTTTGGAATTTGCCCTCTGCCCTGCCTTATCGCTGAAGGGTTGCTGGAATTTCTTTGTTGCTGGGAGTTTGGAGTTTTGGAGGGTAGGGGGGCTGCTTACTTTTTCCTTTGTTGCTTGCAAAGGTAGGAAAGAACTTAGGGATTTCAGTAACCTAAGCTTGTGGGAGGGCCAATTAAAGTTCGTCACAACTTGACTGGTGGGGTGCAGTCTCTTCTTAGCAAAGGAGAGATTCTGTTTGTGGGGGCTAGAGAACTTCCCGGTCTAAGTAGGCAGGGGAGCAGAGGGGTGCTAGCAAGTTGTGTGGAAGGTGATATTTCCTTGCTTCCCTGCATGGCTGTGCTCTGTGCCTCCCAGCGCGGGGCTCCGTGAAGGCCAGGCCCTTCCCCAGCTCAGCAGGAGGCCGGCCATGGGGCCCTGGTCCTTCCAGGAGGACGAGAGGGACTTTGTTTGGGGGACATGGAGAACTTGCACTGAAATGCAGACTGCCCCAAGGCTTCCTTCCTAACTGACACCAGGAGGCATGGTGGAAAACGCCTTTCAGTTAAACAAGTCGTTCCTCCTGGGTCTGTAAGTAATTTTAAGCTCTGTTAAAAGTACACATTCTGGTTCATCAGATTTCCCTGAGAGGATCATGAGATCTTTGCTCTGCTCTGCTCAGCCGGATAGAAGGGCTCAGAGGACCAGACTGGATTGGTCCTGGGGACGTGGGGATGGAGCCCGGGGCACAATCCTGTGTTAACCGCCCCCAGCAGTCATTTCCTCCTCCAACAGACATTCCTCTACTGCTGCGATGTGCTGTACCCCTCAGCCTTCTCTTTAAAAACTTTCCATGACGCTGCCTAAAGGTTTTATGATTTAATGAAACGTTTCTGCTCCATTTATCTTTGGCTTCAGAAATAAAGAGAAGAGCGGTAGCCAGCCAGCCTGCCTGGATCACATGCAGGACCGACGAGCCTTTTCCCTCAAAGCGCACCAGTCGGAAAGTTACCTGCCACTTGGTAGGTCTTGGGACCTTTTCTGGGAGGAGGGTGTCAGTGTTAGCCTGATTTCCTTCAGGCTGTTTCCCAGCTCCTTCTGGTCCCCTGGTGTGGGGACAACACGAGGCTCTGTGCCTGTAGGCTGGAGGGGAAACTCTGTCGGAGTTTGTGAAACTCTGTTGGAGACGGGTCACTTTATGTGTGCTAGCTAGCTTTTAAGCCTTACTACAAACCTTCCCAGCGAGAATGATTATCCTCTTCTCTTTGTTGAGGACACTGAGGAACAGAGGTGACATAATTCCTCCAGAGTTACCCGTCCGGCCCCCGGTGAAGCCAGCATTTGAACCCAGGTTTTCTGACCCACGGCTCACCTGCTAACTGGTAGCCTTCATTGACAGAGGAGCCTCTCTCTGTGCCCTCCCTGGGCAGAGGGGGGGGTCAGAGCTGGGCCCCCTGGGGGACCCTTCCTCCTCTCTATTTTCCTTTCACAGCCAGAGGAGTGAGGAGCTGTGGGATGGGGGCAGACCTCGTAAGCAGCAGTGTTCGTGAGCCAGGAATGGTTGGTCATTCATTATTTTTATAACTGACCCTCCTGGGGACCACAGGGTGATTTTCCTCATGCCCCGTAGTGAACCACTTCCAGATGGGTTAGCTCAGCATCTCATCCTCCACTTCCTAGGGTGCCTCCGGCTCTCCCTCCAGGCTGGCTGGACCCACCCTGGCCATGAGAGTGATTCAGGTCCTCATGCTCTGTGACTAAAGTCTTAAGTTTGTTAGGGCAAGACTCACTGCCCTCCAGGCACCATGTCTTGTCCTTGACTGGACTAGCCTTCTCTGACCATAAAGTGACACTGTGGCCCAGCTGCTGGAAGTCGCCGGGATTCAGAATCCCCCAGAAGTGGGGTGTGGCCAGCCAGCCCTCGAAATGCTCTGGATGGCACTAGATTGGGCGTGGGGTGGTCCTACCTCATTATCTCTGGGAAGTGACAACTGAAACCCCAAGGGCGTGAATGGAGGAGATGTCACTCCAGGTTTGCCTTGTGTTCCCCCACACAGCTGAGTTTTTCCTGACCCTCTCTTTTCCTCCACAGGCTGCAAGTTGCCCCCTCAGTCCCTGGGGGTGGACACAAGCCCCCGCCCAAACTCACCCGTTTTCAGGACGGGCAGCGAACCCACCCTGAGCCCCGCACTGGTTCGGAGGGTCTCCTCGGACGCTAGGGCAGGGGAGGCGCTGAGGGGCTCAGACAGCCAGCTGTGCCCCAAGCCACCTCCCAAGCCCTGCAAGGCACCCTTCCTCAAGGCTCCCCCCTCTCCATCCACCTGGCTCAACTCAGAGGCCAACTACTGTGAACTGAACCCAGCCTTTGCTGCAGGCTGTGACAGGGGCGTGAGGTCCCCCATCTGTGCCCAGGACAGCTACGTGGAGCTGCTAAAGGCTAAGCAGAACGGGGTGCCAGGTCCCCGGAACTCTGGCACCAGCTACTTGATCCTTGAGGATGACGGGCCGGGCCCTTGGGAGGCAGTGGCTGTGCAGATGGACCAGAGGCCGGAGGAGGGTGAGGCCGAGTTTGTGCTGCCCCGTCTGGAGATGGCTTCCTCATTCAGACCCAATGACTTTGAGTCAAAGCTTCTTCCTCCTGAGAACAAGCCCCTGGAAATGGCAATGCTGAAGAGGGCGAAAGAACTGTTCACAAAGCACGACCCCAAGGTCATCGCCCAGCACATGCTGAGCACGGACTGTGTGGTAAGTGCCTGGGCAGGGGGTTTGGCTCTGGCTTTGGAGAGTTCAGACAGGGATGGCCGGCTGGCCTTGCCCCACCTCACCTTTAAGTGCGTGGCTCAGAGAAAAAGTCAGAAGATAACCTGGGTGGGGATTTATTTAAAGGGTGGGAAGCACAGGCTTGGGACAAACTTTGCCCAGGCTGGAAGCTTGTAAAACTCCCCTCGGGCAGAGTGATGGTGGGCTGGCTGCCCAGCCAGGCCTTACCCACCCCCCACCGGCTACAGGGTCTTCCCTGGCCTCAGCTCCGTCAGAACTGGGAGAGTCAAGTCCAAGGACAGAGGACTATAGATGAAAATGTACTTTCTGGAGTCATAAAGCCTAGGTTATTTTTATTTTATGATATGTGATGCATTCTGTGGACATATACACACACGTCATACACTTATTGTTACTCAAATGGGCTTGAGAATAGACATTTTAAAATTTACCCTGGATTTTTTTTACAAGTAATAAATAAAAGTAATACTTGCTCAATTTAGAAAAATTATGAAATACAGTTTAAGAGAAAAGAAAAACATTACACAAGGTCTACTTTCCTGATGATCACCATGGTTAACATTCGTTCTGCAAACTGATACATGTAAATAATTTCATGCACATGTATGTGTTTATTGCAGGCCTGAACAGATGATTCTATTTTATTGTACTTTTTTTTCTAAACGTACTATTTTAAACCCTGAGTCTTTGACCAAACAACGTAGTATGATTATCTTTTCATGTGACTAAATAAATATATGTTTATATCATCATCAGTTTTGATAGTAAGCATTTCTTTTAGATATGGGCAGCTTTTGTTCATAAGTGACCCTATGGCAAGGTTATCCTTTAGAGACATCTTTCTAGAAAGCAAGTGTCTTAGACTGGGAGGGACTCAGCCTACCCCTCAGTTACAGAGACAGATCCATGTGTTGGAGAGGCAGATAAGGCCTTAGTGAGATTTAAAGCCCTTATTTGTTCAGTGAAGTCAGTTACCTTCAAAGTTCAGGGCCTTTTAGGAACTGAGTTTTCCTCATGACTCACAGCCGGAAGTGTAGTCTCTGAGCAGCCCCCTGGGGAGTCCCTAGTTGGTGGAGCTCACAGGGGGACAGAAGGCCTCCCAAAACAGCCTTGAGGAACTAGAAGCAGGTGCTAGCTGTTCTGAGCTTTACAACCCAGCGCCTGGAAGTGGGTCTGAGGGATCTCTCAGTACCTAGTTGGCAGGCCTGGGGGTAGGGTGTGTGTGTATCGCAGAGGGTGGGGGCGCCCTGAGGAACAGACCTGGAGAGGAGCCAGGCTGAAGAACAAGGGTTTGTTCACGTGGTGGGTTGGGTGTCCTTGGTCAGTGCTCACAGGTCATATTGAATGCTTACCTCACTTGAAAGCGGGCTAAACCCGTTCGGGCAGTAAGAGGATTTAAGATTCCTGTTCTGTTTCCTGGCCTGGACTCTAGTACGCCAATAGGCCAGGAGTCTGGTGTGAACCTGCCTGAGTTCTCCACAGAGGGAGGTCCTCATAGAAACACGGATCGGGGTTGCCAGAACAGCCTAATTCCCAGGAGGAAATGAATCCTTCTTCACTGTGACTTCAGACAGTGCTTGGAGGATCTAGGAGGGTCTAGGAGGAGGTGAAATGCCTCACTCTCGTTTGGCAGGAGAGTCTAGAATGTTCCCACCACCTTGGCAGCCATGAAGCTAGAGCTCAGATCTGTTCTTGACCAAAGGAACATGAAGCCTGCCCTTTTTCTTGTTTGGTTTCTTTCTTTGCATTTTGTCCTTCTGGTCGGGCCCCTCTCCCCTGTTTGCCTTTAGGCACCCCTGGAAGAAGGGCTGGATAGAGCCCCCTGGCAGTGAGGTGGAGACCAGGAGCAGAAGGCCACTGGACTCTGCTCACCTTCAGTCTCCAAGGGCAGGGCTGTTAATAGTCTTCCTGCCTCCCTCCGGAGTCCACTGCCATTTCCTTTTTCTCTTCCTGAAACCAGTGACTTTAGGGCTTTGCCAACAAAGCAAACACAGCATCTCTGAGGGACATAGACGGGCTGTTGTTACGTGCTCCAAATTTAGGGACCACCCGATAGGGCCACTCAGAAGCTGAGAAGAGACACTGGACAGTGTCTGGGGCCCAAGCGCTGGTTCTCACCCCCTACAGAGCCCGGGGCTGATGCCTGGAAAGGCCATCATGACAGTGGCTGGCCATGAGTGCCTCATGGCTGCCTGTCTTGCAGTGTCCAGCCCCTCCTGGGCAGGGCTGGTGGGGGGCATCCACTGAGCCCTCTCACCCTGCAGATGGGCACTATCCTGGCCTCCCTGCGAGTGTAGCCTGTCTCCTACCCGTTTGTTGCAGTATCTAGAAGTGGGGCCCTATAGGTGAGAGTTGGCCTCTGGTGATGAAATCCCTGAGTCTAATCCAGGCTCTCAGCTTTCCAGTTCTTTCTGTCCCCACCTATAAAAGGAGGAGAACCAGCTGCCCAGGTGGCTGTGAGGACTACGACTAAATGAAGTAACTTATGTAGACTTGTCCACACACCATGCCCGGCCAGAATGAGGCTAGGTGTTAGCTAGTGTTGGGTATTTAGCCTTGCTTGAGCACCTGCTGTGGGCCAGGCCGGGCCGTGGAAAGGGGTGGGGTGTGAACTGGGGGACAACAGTGATACAGGACTTCAGACCACAGCTCAGGTGAAAAATGCTCTGCAGGGGAAGGCACAGGAACTGTGGGGCCTCTGAAGCACGGTCTTAAACGTGGAGAAAGGAGGGGGGTGTTCAAGGAGAGGACGTCTGAGATGAGTTTTAAAGACTGAATGGGAATTGACCAGAGGAAGAATGCAAAAAGCATCTTCTGGGTGGCAAGGGCAGACGTGTGCAGACTCCGCTGTCAAGTGTTTGGTTTACAGAGGACTCACTGTGTGGGCAGTGAAGGTGGGGATGGGGTGGGGAGGGGGAGGGGCTCGCAGGTCTTTCTTTGGGTGTTAAGTCTCTACTTCTGGGCTTATTCCAGGTTGTTGCTTCAAGGCACTTTGCAGTTCAGTGAGGGGACAGGCCCGTGAGTGCACAGGGCAGATCAGAGTCCTCTGCTAAGGGCAGCAGAAATGGTGGACAGAGCCAGGCAGTCTCACTGCAATTCAGAAGATCCCTTGGCAGCTGGGAGGAGGGCCAGGCCCCAGCCAGCACCCCTGTGGGTCACAGCAGCAGCTCCCTCAGGCAGTCTGGAGATCCTGCAGAGCGAGGATAGCTGAGATCAAAAGAGCAGAGGGAGGCTGCAATGCCCCGTCCGGGAGTGCCGAGGTGGCATGCCAGGTGCATCTCATAGTAGATCCTCTGGGAGTGTCCATCCCTCCTCTCTGAGCTCTGGGCATTTTCCCAGAGAACCAGATCCAAGTTCTGCAGCAGGAGTTCAGGAGCTCCTTGTCCTCACACAGCCTTGGGGCAAGCAGGTGTCCATGTATCCTGGCAAACCCCCAGGAAAGTGAGCAGGGGTCGCATGTTTGCACTGAAGGAAATGGACTTGGAGGCTTCTCTCTCATAACGGGGGTCATTCTGGTTAGTAGTGCTTCGGACACAAAACTGAATCAGTGATAGCCATTTGAATCTCATTACACAGACTCTGTGTGAATTGGAGGGTGCCCACCGCTCGGAGGCTGGGTTTGGAGGCTCTGATGGTGTAGCTGTCTAAACAAGCAAGCGAAGTGTGTGTGACCACAGGTGGCTGGGGGATACATCCGGGTTGCCTGACCATGCTCAAGGTGTAAGTCCCTTTCCAGAGATCTGGCCACAATTCTTCCCCTTTCTACATGCCAGTGGTTCACAACTCATATTTTCAAGTGGCTTTAAAGTCATTTGATCCTTTGCAAAGTCCTTGAGAAAGGCGAACCTAGCAGCTGCGTTAGAGAAGGAGACACTGAGGCCCAGAGAGCATAGTAGGAATCTGACACCCTGTTCCCCAGTCTGCCTCTGCATAGCTAATTCCCGCAGCTCCACTTCCCCAGGGCTGACAGTGGTTCCTTTGCTCAACCATAGAAGTTAGGGATCGAGGTTGTTAATATCAGCCAAACGTCAGGTGTTTTTTGTAGTCTGTTATGAAGACATCTGGACTGATGCCTGGGATCACTATAGTCGAGGACAACTCGAGGAGGAGGAATCATTCTGTGCCTGCCACGTGTCCAGACTCAATCGGACGCACCATGCCTGCTGGTTGCCTCATTAGACATCAGGGTACTGCAAAGTGTCATTAGCCTGGCGTTGTCGAGATGCGGAGACTCGGCTGTAACATTTCGAGGCAACATGCAATAAATACGAATGGTCGACTTATACCTGGTGCCAGTAGACAGTGATTACACACTAGAGGCAAGACCAGGAGCTGGCTGGGACAGACAAAGGTTTTCTGTAAGGAAAGCCTCCTAGGGGGAGAAGGGGGTGTGCTTGAGACCTTGGGTTTCAAATCGCTGTGCATGTTTCTAATGGTTTCCAGACGTATGGTGCTTTGAGCTCAGGAGAGATGTAATTAAGGGTAACAGTGGCCAGCCCAGCTGGGAAGTGAGAACACGAACAGCAGACCTGGCGGCAGAGGCGCAGCCCTTGGCCTGGTTGCTGCTCACCACAGGGACTCCCCGCTCGGTGCGCTCACAGCAGCTGCGGGCAGAGGGACCCGGCCCCTGGTGGCCAGGAGCTGGCAGGGTGATGCCGTTGGCCAACTGGCCAGAAACATCAGATCTGCAGATTCTGCGGACTGTGCTAGGGGCTTTCCTCTCCGGTTTTGGATTCCCTTGGTGTCTTAGAATCCTTCTAATCTCGTCTAAAAACTCTCTCTGGGGAGGTTGCTGCCTGAAAGAAAACGCAGCAAGCACATCCACACTATCCTGGTTTCGAGTCTTTCTTTTCACATTCTACGTTTGTGTTCATGATGAGCGCACTCCCTGATCCAGTCCATCTCCGCTTGTGTTCTCGACAGGTCACAAGGATACTTGAAGTCTCGGAAGAGATGAGGAAGAACATGGGTGTGAGCTCAGGCCTGGAGCTCATCACCCTGCCTTATGGCCACCAGCTGCGCCTGGACATAATTGAAAGGTGAGCCGTGCCACCTCCCCTGCATTTTGGGCCCATCAGCGCAGCAGCTTTCGGAACCAATGGGGGCCCAGCACCGACCCGGCCAGGAGCCTTTCCCTTCTCCCAGAAGCCTTAGCCACAGAATTCCTGGAGAGGCACAAAGTAGCTGACACAGAGGAAGTCTGGGAACAAAGAACACAGTCCTGTCCCTGCTCCAGGAAGGGGTGGAGGACGGAAGAGACCGTTGGCCCGCGCCAGCAGAAGTCACCCCTGTCACCAGCCTGGGTGGAGCGGACATCTCGCCCCCCACAGCTCCATCTCCCTGAGCGGTGGCTGCTCTGTCCCTCCCGAGTTCAAGATCGCACCAGGACTAAGGAGTTCATGGGAGAGGTTGGGAAGAACAGAGTCTGAACAGTGTTTTTTTTGAGAGGTGGGCAGGGGATGGCAGTGCTTCAGGGCCCCCAGCCTCTGAAGCCTCACTGCCTCCTTCTCCATCTCCCTAAAACCCAGGCTGCCCACGAAACCCACATGCTGCAGCGTTGGAGGTTTAGAAATCAAAAAGACAGAAATAGTGAGGCCTGTTTTTAAGAGAAGTGCTAGACTAGATTCCCATATTGCCGCAGACATTGGACTTGTTGACACACATGAAAAGACCATTGATTTGGGCAAGACTGTCTTGTTATCTTAAGTGTCCTATTTTTCCAGCCAGTTTCCTAATTGTCACAACACAAACATGGGTTGTAATGGACACCCGGACATTCTAGGTCATTAGTGCCATCCAGTCCGTCCTGTCGGCTGAAATGTGGCAACTGAGGGACACACTCTTGTATTTACCGTGGACCATTTCTGATGTAAATAGCCACATGTGGCTGGTGGATGGTGCAGTCCTAGGATGTCAGCCTCTAGAAAGTAAACAGTGCATTTCAGGGAGCCTGGGGGATCCACACAGCTGCTTTCGAGGTTCCCTGGCCAGAAAGCAGATGAGCTGGCCCCCATGCCACTGTGGCTTTGGTTCTCAGCCACAGAGAGAAAACACCCGGAATGCCGAATGAAAGGCTTCTGGGAGGCAGGAGGTTAAGACATGGTCCTTGGCTTTGTTCATTCTTGTCGTTGAATGGCTTTGGAGAATTGTAGGAATGTGCCTCCTTTTCCTACAGGCTTTCCTAGATTCTAGCCTCTCTCTGCAGGTGCCCTCTCCCCTCCCCAAGCCTCAAGGGCCCGCTTCTCCTCTAGTTTTGCCCTCTGTTGTTGCTGGTCCTGTGGTCACGGTTTCAATAGAGGTGAGCCCTGCTACTGTGCGGCCCCTTTCCACATGTGAAGTGTGTCAGTGCCAAGCCCCCAGGTTCCAGGCCTTACTTTATCCAGGTCGTTGGGTACACCGTACATGAACTCGGGTCCAGGCAGAGGTCAGCAGGCTGGGGGCTCCTCCAGGCTGTTTTCGGACTTCCTCGCCAGTCTCCTTATTGCCACTTCCCTGAGGCATCTCCTTGCTCTGCCTCCTAGCCAGGGCTGACCTGGGAGATCTGCCTGCTAGAGCCTGGGGAGCGGGGTTTCTCCTTACAGTGTGTGTACTACATAAAGGCCAAGGGGATAGCCATTTCAAAGGGTCAGATGACAGTAGCTTCTTGTGCTTGAGAATCAAATACAGACCACCCTTTATTTTTAACACACCACCTCACCCATTCCAGGCCTACTGAGTGGAGATGGCCTTTGTATAACGTTCAGTGTCTGTCCTTGCCACCCACCCAGCATCTGCCTCAGACCTGCCATGCTGAGTTTTTCCTGCAGCAGTGGATATGGGAGGTCATAGGCACACATTGGTTGAATGAATGGATAGAACTACTCTGGTCTTTAAAAAGTAGAGAACCTATCTTTAATTAAGGGCAGTTTAAAACACAGGAAAAAACAGTGAACAGAAGAATCCATTGAAGGCAACACAGGAAGCCAGTTTACTGTTAGTTAAGAGAAACATCTGAAATGCTCAGCTCAACCTTAACACTTTGCTAATAAGTAAGAAAACTCTTCAATAAATTCAGCAAGTAATAAAAATATACTTTATGTTAGGATCCATGAATGAAGACCTCAGGAAGAAGAAAAAAAGGCAGATAGAGACAGATTGACAAAATGGATGAGGATGCAGAGAAAGATGTACACATGGAGACAGTTGTGGTCACAGCTATCATTTGCGAGGGGCCTCCTGGCGACAGGAACTCTAGTGATTTTGACACTCCCCCACCCTCTCTCTTTCTCACAACAATGCTTGCTCCCATTTCTACAATGAAGAAATGGAGGAATGGAGCAGTTAGGTAAGAGCCTGTGGTCATACCAGGAGTGAGTGCACCCCCACCCCCCC